>VCMR01000030.1:0-120209 GCA_007113925.1 Teratosphaeria gauchensis
CATCGTTAGCTTTCGCTTCTACACCAATCAGCTTACGGTCCACCACAGCGGACAGATGGCCCGGATGGAGGATGACCGTTCGTATGAGGAGCACTCTTGCATCGGCGACTTCCTAGCACTCCTTCGAGTCTACGACCTACCTCTCGGAAATAAACGGCTGACCACGGCCGCTGGAGCTTCGGAGCCTGACACAAAGCTATACCGCGTGCTTCCGAACCAAGCACGCCTGTTTCTTGCCGAACGCTTAGACCCTCCGTCTAAGGGCGGGACAGCTGTCGTCTCGCAGCAAAGGCTCAGGTTCCTTGACCTTCCCGCTGAGGTCAGACAAATGGTTTATAAGCTTCTATTCAAGTTTGAAGGCTCCGGCATTATTGTGGCAGCTCACGAATCGAGGCGCAAAGTCACCTTACGTACGAACACACTCGACATCATTCGTTACAGCGACGACGTTTGTGCGGATCCAGTCAACAAGCTGCCGGGAGCGGATGTCCCGAAGCCTAGCGGTCTCCTCAATTTGCTCTCAACATGCAGGACTATCCAACGGGAATGCTCGCTTGTGTTTTACGAGGAGAACCGGTTCCATTTTCTGGATCTGGACAGTCTCAACCATATTCTGCCTAGGATGCCTGCCTACGCTGTGGGGGCGTTGCGCCGTGTCGCCGTCAACCTCTCTGGGCGACGCAGATTTGGTGACCGTGGGTTCGGCAACACTATGGTGGGCTTCCCAGCGGCAGTGAGAGCGCTCCAAGATGCTGGTAAGCTGCAGAAACTCGAGATTTACATGCATGATGAGTACAAAGACTGGATCAAGATGGACAAGCTAGCCCGCAGCCATCTGGGCTGGTCGAAGGCACGCACTTTCAGGCAGATAGACGATGTGCCTTGTTCTAAGGAGCTGTCGGCTGTAGCAACAAGGGTTGAGACGGTCGAGATTTCTGGTAATTGCCCCCAGCTTAGGGCGCAGGTAGAGAAGGGTAAAGAGCTCGTGAAGAAGGCTAAAGACGGCTTGTGAAGGGCCGAAGAGGCTGAGCATCGAGACAAGATTATGGTGGACAGCAGAGCAGAGGATGCAACGAGATGTCTATTGCTTTCGTACGTGGATAAAAGCGCTGCTCGATGGTTGACAACAGCAACAGCTTTATTTTGGAGGACCACTGCATGCGCTCAAAAACCATGGCCATGGGCATTCGTTGGATTGATGGACGGAGAACGAGTGTTTGAGCTAGGAGCTCCGAGAGCTTTCGTGTAAATGTATAGATAACGCTGCTACAGTACTAGTCGGAAAGTCTGCGTCCGTGCGCACGCTGGACCTCAGAACGCGTTCTTGGCCATAAACTTCTCCCTATTATTACGCAATGCCACGACGTGCTCCATTGACGCCAATAAGTGCAAATCGAAGGCCTAGCACTCAGCTTTCAAATGAGCATAAGCATGTGCTATATGGCCGCGCCCTTGCAGGGCAATCTAGCGATGAAATTGCAGCTGAAGAACGCGTGCCTAAATCCACTGTCAACACCCTCCTTCAGAAGGCTAATAAGCGCAATACACTGGATAATGCACTAAGATCTGGCCGGCCAAGGATACACACACCTCGTGATGATCGAAAGATACTTAGGGTTGTGAGAACAAAGCCAAAAATCACATATGAAGACATCAAAAGAGAGACTGGATCAACCATTGGACGCACCCTATTCAAGACGATATTACGCGAGAACCACATCCTCAATTGGCGCTCTAAGAAGCGCCCTCAACTCTCTCCAACTCATGCTCAACTGAGACTAGCTTTTGCCCGACAATGGCGCCATTTGACTGAAGAAGAATGGCTTAATTACATCTTCTCTGATGAGTGCTCTGTTAAGCGAGGATCAGGTCAAAAGAGGTCATGGTCCTTTGGTACACCGGCCCAGAAATGGGACCATGACAAGATCCAGACATATGGCAAAGGCAAAGACATCTCTATCATGGTTTGGGGCGCAATTGGTGGCAACCTCATGAGGACAGAGCTTATAATAATGGAGAAAGACACCAATTCACTAAGGGGTGGCTATAACTCATGGTCTTACACTGATACGCTAGAGCAAGGCCTTGTGCCAGTGTATGATGGTCAGACCTTTATGCAGGACAACGCCCCTATCCATACTTCACACCATACGAGGGAGTGGCTTGATGAACAAGGCATTCATTTGCTTCAGAACTGGCCCCCTTATTCGCCAGATCTAAACCCCATTGAGCACCTCTGGTATTACCTTAATAACAGGCCATGTATGAGCTTATACCAGACTTGGATATGATGACAAAGGCACAAGGCATTGAGGCATTGAAGGAGCAGCTACCTCAGGCATGGCAAAGCATCAAAAATGAGACAATAGTCAATGGGATCAAATCAATGCCAAGGCGGCTTCAGGCTGTGATTGACGCACAGGGGTGGCAGACCAAGTATTGAAATGTATATATATATATATATATATATATATATATTGAAGCTGTTGATCAGAGCTTTCAAATGATCCATGTTTCATCAAGATCTGTCCACAAATGAATGAGACATCATCAAGAGAAGAACAACTCATGTTGTGCCAAGACATGCACGGACGCAGACTTTCCAACGGTCACAGTACTGCATTCACAATCCATCCCGAAATCAAGATGTCCCAAAGCGAGTTACTCTTGCTTTTTCGCTCGTACACCTTGCTCGTGGTGCATGCTGCAGTATTCCGCAAGGAAGGGCCTATGTATACTCAGACAATGCTAGCTAACAACGATACATACATAGTGCTTACAGCCACACAGCCCGAGGGGCCTTCCTCCGTCGAGCTACCTCGGTAGATTCCTTGCTCCGCATCGTCCGCCGCGTCCGCCGCGTGCCACTTGGACAGACGCCAAACATACAGCTAGTTCGTCAGGCTCTCCAAGCCAAAGAGTATAGAGCGAGGATATTACTTGCTATTAATTGCTTACTTGGGCCTTACTCGAAGTAGGTCCCCGATTCATCACATGCAGACATGCAGACATGCTCAAGTGCCGAGAATTGAGCGGGGTAGCTCTGCATGGCATGCTACCTGTAAGCTTCTAGCACTCCGAGTCAGACAGGCACTTATGGTAAAAGAAAAAGGTATACTTCTGTCGATGAATGTAATACTTCCAGGTTCTGAATGCAACGTGAACTCTTTCTCGATTGCATTTGCATCACCCACCTAGCTACGCGTGCGACGAAGCCAAGTAGAACTAGGCGACACCTGGGCAGAGCACGTGGACGAAGCCGATCTTCGCCTTTGGCTCGGTCGTACAGCATCTATTTCTCGCAAAGGGCATCATTATTGCACGTTTCGCGACTTCTCAGATTAGACTGAATCAACGAAAACTGAACTCTGTTCTGCCTCCGAGTGTCAGCTTCACAAG
Source organism: Teratosphaeria gauchensis (assembly GCA_007113925.1). Lineage (NCBI taxonomy): Eukaryota > Fungi > Ascomycota > Dothideomycetes > Mycosphaerellales > Teratosphaeriaceae > Teratosphaeria > Teratosphaeria gauchensis. Next base: position 3,400 of record VCMR01000030.1, read on the forward strand.
GCCCGACTTACGCGACATTAGTCACCAGGTGCGACAATGACAGCATGTTCTCCCGCAATAGAGATTCAGTCTCCTCTATTGGCCCTATCGCCCGAGCTGCGACTCGACATCTACGAGCATCTGTTTGCTATGTACCAGAATGACGGTGGAATCTGGTTCCAGTTCGGCGACCCTGACAAGCCCTTACGCCAGGCGGGCACGAACAAGGCGTGGGAGACACCTGTAGAGCAACGATCCAATACAGCAATTCTTCGGACCTGTAGACTGATTAACGAGGAGGCGGAACCGGTGTTATACCACTCTGTGCATGTTAACATTCGGGTGGTGGGATTTGCAGACCCACAGGACGTCGAATACGAAGAGCTCGGGTATCCAGTCGAGCAATGCGCGTTTCTACGCAAGCTCAGCACTGCAGCGCTCTATATCGACTTGTGGGGCATTGAAGATTCGCTGAAGTTTCTGCAAGTTGTGATTGATCTCGTCAACACCTTGGGTCGGGACGCCAGACCACCCCTTCAGCTAGAAGGCCTGACTTTTACCCTAGCCGACGAACACGACGAGTTCGATCCAGCGGTAGAGAGGGCGCACGCTCGAGCAGTGACTAGTGCTCTTATGGGATTACAGTGTCAACGTGCTGTCAAGATGATGGTTGATGGGGGCGCTGGTCGTTCGGTACACGATGTCGAGAGTGAATTGGCGCGGCTAGCCACCAGACTGGGCGGAGAGCTCAGCCTCCTCCATTAATAAGCCGTACAGGCTCGATATCAGATGACGAGCGTCAAAATCGTATCTCGAAGTGCTGCTTTGAAGTAACGCCAGAGCACCACATCAAGCATGCTCAATCTCTGACTGCCATTGAAACGGAAAAAGCGCACCTGGCGCCCTTCAGCGCCTCAAGCCTTTGGGATTCCTGCGAGCTCTACGCCGAGTCTAGAGGACGCCATTGTGCTGATAAATTGTGTGGCAATGCGCATGAGTCTGGACCAAAGGCTCGAAGCCAGGCAGCTCGAGCGTCTCCGTCAACCCTATCTCCCCTCAGATCCGTGGGACTTTGTCCGTCTTCGCCGATTGTGAAGCGCCGGCCTCCGAGTATTGGTTCTGTGATGACTCGGAAGTGAATTCGATTCTGTGAGTGACAGTGGGGCTATATCGGCGCTTTTGATCAATCACGGCGCTACCTGACGCTTCTCGTTCCACGGGTCTGACGGATACTGTCGCTGTTTGAGCAAACACGAATATTAAGACAAACAACGATCACAACATTGCGTTATAACGCGTTGAAAGGCTTGTTCGACGTGTTGATTGCACTGAAAAAGGTAGGGAAGCACTCATTATTGCAGAAGGCCCATTCGGCGCATCACTATTCAACATGGCGCATACCGAGATGGGTAGCGAGATGGACACTAGCGATGAATGTGAGCATCGTTTTGCAGACGAAGGCGACGACAACGTTAGCGAAAGCAGCATACCATTGCCACAGCATCCAGAGATCGAGCCGCAATCAGAGACCTTTAAGCTGCCAATCCGCTCTGAGGCCAACGTCCAGCGTGACACACACCGTGACTGCGACGATACTGTTCATTCTGGCTCCAGTCACTTCGCCTCTGAGCCCAATTTCGACGCCAACTTCCCGCATGTCCTTGCTCCGAGAGCGACTGTCTATGCAGTACACTATCCGCGCAGCGTGCACAACTCGCCGTCTAGACAATCTGCCAAGCGAGGCCTTTGCGAGCGATTTTCCTCAGCCAGATTGGAACACGTTGCGCAAGAACTAGAGGCCAAGGCCCCGTGTCAACTATGGAGCGCAGGATCCAGAGTTGAGTGAGGACAATCAGGCGGACGACAACCTACAGGATCATGGAAATGCCAGCGATGAGGAGATGGAGGATGAGGATGAGGATGGTGAGCCTCCAGCTGGTCCAGCGAGGAGGACGTATAAGACTAAGGAGCAGAAGTACAAGGAGGTGATAGCGCTTTTGAAGAAGTCTTATATGTCGGTGCTAAAGTTTCTCACAATGTGGCTTCGACCTTCTCGCAATGCCACCTTCCCCCACCGTATGAAGATGATCAACAGCTAGTACGAAGTACGAGAATACAGGCTTCATTAGCATTCGCATCTTACGCAAGAAGCTGAAAGGATTGCTGAAGTTGGACACCCCGTTCTTCAAGGAGTACAAGTCAGAGCAGAGCATGGACTTCGTCGACTTGACTGAGATCGACAGCATCACCCAGGACAAGGCGCCAATCTAGAACGCATTGCTTGACGTCCTTCTTCAGAACCAATTCAATGCTCAGCCATCACGCGCTGAGAAGTCTAAGGACAAGCGCGACTTGATGCGCAAGCGCAAGACGACCCTCACAGCTCTGGTAGTGCATTCCGTTGCCCTCATCAAAACGTCCTATCTGCCAAAGTCTCTCGGCGTCTTCCTGTACGGCGCTGGTGTCAAGCGCCGTGTCATTGAGGTCCTCAACAACATGGGCATCTGCGCCTCATTTGAGACCATCCAGCAGACAATGTACGAGAATGCAGGGTGGCAGTTGAAGGCTATCCAGCAAGCTGCGCACTATCCACAGACTTTCTTTGTCGTTGACAACTGGTGCCGCCAGCAGATCCACACGTTGCAGATTGTTAGTGGGTCCAACAAGCAGCTCAACACGACCACGTCATACATTGCGTACTGTGGCCACATGCCGGAGACTGGTCTGCCCAAGGAGATGCTCCACTACGACAGGGCACTGCAGCCAGAGTCTATTCTCAACAACATATGCAATGACCATATGCCTGACAAAGTCTCCTTGTGGTTCATTGATCAGGCACTTGATGTCGTCTTCGACGAGGAGTTGCGCAGCATCTTCAAAGGTACGCGCAGCAACTCAGCGTACAGACGACCGGAGTGGCCCAAGATGGATGAACTGAAGATCTTCAGCGAAGCCCGTGTGTTGTCCAACCCAGTATCTTCCAACGACGATACCACTATTGATGGTTCATACGGCGTCCTGTCCGATGTAACAAAGATCTTCTTCGGCCTGAAGAAAGACAAGGACTTCGAGCTCAGTGGAAAGGGTCGTCTGTGGATTATGGGCGGCGACAACTTGCTTGTGAGCGCCTCAATTCCATTAGGCATGAGTCCAATGAGATGGAGAAGCCGTAAGACAAGCATGACTGGTTTGTTGGCAATCCAGGCCTCTTCCATACCGCCATGAACCTTTGCTTTGGCATCCTTGATACTCACTGGCATAAGAAGGAAGCCGGCGAGGTGTTGGAGCACAATTTGTACGAGGATGCTGCATTCTGGGCCATGCACGGCGTCTCAAACCAGAAGCCAAAGTACTACCAGACCCTGGACTTGGTCCACCGCAGCTTCCGCACTCGTGTTGTTGGTATGGTGATGCAGGCAAGGGAAGACAGAGGTTGGCTTGACATGAACAACATGAAGAAGGACAAGGACCACATTGAGTTCGTTGCTTCTTATGTCAAGCAGCTGAAGCCTCAGCAGTATTGGGAGATCATTAACGGCATCAACAAGGATTGCTTCAGCGAGGAGGCATGGATTGGCGATACGGTGGATGATGCCAATGCAGACCCCTCCTTTACTACCGTGTGCCGCTTCATGATCCAGACAGTCCAGCTAATGGCTTTTCGTCGTACGATCCGCCAGGAGGACGTTGGTCGTCTTCGCCGTCTTGTCGACCATCAAATCATCTCCTTCCTCGGCAATGGCAACTGAAACTATGCCTGTGAGATGATGCCATTTCGCTGGATGCTCGAGACCGCCGAGGAGGAGCTGCAGACTGCGCTTCTTGCGACCTCTGTCTTCAACCCACCTGGCAAGCGCGGCAAGGCAGTGGTGAGTGTCGATTCGAGAACCCTTCGTGAGAGCCTGACTGACTGACGTTTGTCCAGGCCGCCGACGAGTTGCAGGAGTTGCACAACTTGCAGTATTCGCTCGATAAGAGGGACAAGGGCAACTCCACTCAACATGGAAGGCACTAACACCATGGTGGCACTCAATCGCGAGACCAACCGCCAACACTGGAAGTCATATCAGGCCGGCCTAGGTCGTGAGGGTACAAACTACCACACAAGCAAGGATGCTACTGTTGACGTTATGGGCATGTCTCTGAAGCTGAAGACTGAGGCAAGTTCAAGCGTCATCCTAGTCACAAAGGCGCGTTGTCCAAGGACGTCATGCAGGCTGGTATTGAGCTGTTAGCTGATCGGGTTGGGTGGTTGAATGAGCAGAACCAGTCATACGCCGCAGGCTCCTCGAAGGACTTCATCGGCAACGAGGCGTTGGAGAGTGGAGATGCTGATGATCGCTTCGACTTTGCTGGTCGTGGTGAGTTCGCGGATGGTGTCATTGCTCCGAATGCGGATGCTGAATTGGCTGAGCGTGCGAGGGATGAGAATGAGGGCTTCGATATCTTAAGCAGTGATTGATCAGAGGCAGTCGACATGACTGGAGCTTGAGTCGACTGTATAGTCGTAGCCAAGGCAGAAATATGACCAAGATGCTTGTTATTGCCGTGGAGGCGAGAGTTGATATGAGAGTTGAGGCATGCAAGGATATCCTCATCACAGAATCACTTCCCCTCGTGATAGCATCAACATGTCATCCACCTGGGAAGATCTTGACCTGGCTTGGTTTGGCGACTTCATTGACAGCCACCCGTCCCTGCAAGGCACACCACGACAGCCATCAATCGAGCTTGCGCTTAGTCGACCAATTACTCCTGTCGTTGCGCAAGTCACAGGCCAAACTGTGCGACTTCATCCGTCAGCTGGCAAGTTGAGAAGCGCTTCCCATGCTTTAGACTGTATGAGAAGACAGGCGAGATGTCACAGCGAGGAGCCGCAGGTGTCGTCCGCCGACGTGCATGTCACTGTCGCCTTTGATGATGCGCAGGCACAGGTCGCTGCCGATGATAGCGATGAGTTGTATTACCGGACACCGAGAGCTGGCTCAGTGGATGCTGCGGAATCTGTGTCTCAACCACACACAGCGCGTCGCAAGCGTCGAAGGACTCCTTCTGATGATGTTGGAGCGCCTTTAGCAAAGCGGCGTCGTCTTGATTCAGTCTTCGGTAGGTGTGGTTGAAAGGTCACTTCACTGTATTGATTGTTGTACTGGTTTTAATGTAGCTCACTTCACATGCGCTGACTATTGTGTGGTAGTGACAATAGCTTCAGTGAGTATATCAAGTGTGCTCTCTCTTGAGAAACTTGACCTTTCTCGCTCACACCATCCCAAGACGTTCTGCTTGGTCTACTGGCAGACCATCATTAACTTCCTCAACGTCTCGCTTGCGCCGCGCACATTCGCCACCATGTCCGATAACGAGGACACCATCAACCCTTGGACCTTCGACTTCGAGGCGTACGCCGCCACTGGTGAAGAGCGTGCTTCATCGTCTGCGCCTGCGCCTGCGCCTGCACCATCTCCTGCTCTTGCACCGCCGAGCTTCACTGCGTAAGCAGTCCTCTCGCATGCTCCCTCAGAGAGATCTTGACTGACAATCGCGCAGCATCAATGCCCCTCAGCAGCAGCAGCAGCAGCCATATGTGCCTATGTTCCCGCGGTTGAGCGCTGTGGCAAGGCTCTACCAGCTTCAAGGTCGTCCGTTCCGGTTCGAGTCTCCGCCTGCGCCACAACCACCACGACCGACACCACCACCACCACCAGCTCCTCGCCCTCCGCCTCGCGTGCGTTCTCGTTCGCCGCTGAAGAAGAAGAAGATTGCGCCTGCCAATGGGCCAGAAGTCACTGGCACCTCATCATCACCTCGCCGCGGTCCTGCGCCTGCGCGCGACGACATCTGGTCAGTGCCGTCTTCGACTAAGCCTGCACCACTGCCGCGCCGCCGTCTTGCGGCAGCACCATCTGGTCGCCTTTCTGCGCTCGCGCCTCCGCCTCCGCCACCGCCTCCGCCACCAGCACCAGCACCAGCACCGCCTGCTCGTCGCCAACAGAGAGGTGGTCGTGGTTCCTCAGTCGCCCTGGCCTACAATCCTGCGCTTGGCCAGCGTACAGATCTCTTTCGGTTGTCGCAGCAAGAATTCGACAGCTTAGCGCCTCGTTGGCAGCGCACCTGGACGCACATTGGGAGGGTGCTTGGGGCAGATGGTGCTGTGGCTTCTCAGGGCTGCAGTCACTGTCTGAATGCCGAGGGTGGTGCGCAGCCGTGTATAGTGTATGGACCTGCTGTTCGCGCTGCGCTGGCTGCGGCTGGCAAGACCAAGATGCCGCTTGCCTGTGCTCGCTGCATGAGGCACAGGCGTCCTGCCTGTGATGCTGTGTTGTAGTAGATACCATCATCGACTTCGCTGCTGCCGCTGTCGTGGCTGGCTGACTTCTGTCGTAAATTGCTTTTCATACTCCCGTCGCATCCATCACCGTCGTATTGCTTTTACCACATCCAACACCATCCCATTGCTCTTCATCCTCCAATCGCTCCTCCTTACCAGCATTGATGAAAGGTGGCTCTGTGACCTTGCTGCGCCTGAAAATCTCTAAGTCCGATCGTGTTGCCAGAGGGACCAGTATTGGTTCTGTGAGAGAGTATTGGTTCTTTGAGACCAGTTCTGTGAGCGACCGTTAATTCTGTGGGTCTGTCTCACAGAACCAATACTCGTTGATCCTGCCAAATATTTCCATCCACAGAACCAATGCTGTGTTTGCACGTCAGATGCTGTGCATGTAGGCGTGTGTTTTACTCAGTAGGAGCAAGAGGAGAAGGAAGCGTCGGAGGAGATTAAGCGTAACGCCGACGGGTGCCCAGATGCTATCTATACGTATGATTGGTGAGGCGGACGCTTCCGCGCCCGATAGGACCATGCTCCTTCCTCTGCCTTTCGATGTAACAACTACTCTCACAACGTCGACATGAACGTCTAGCATCAAGCAAGACCAACATCCTCCGCCTCGAATGTACGCCGGCACCAACACCCTCCGCCTCGAATATGCGCCAGCACTACCAACACCCTCCGCATGGTGCGCTGCATCGTCTACAAGATCATACTGCTGCTGCTCTACCGCCACGTCCACCACGTCCACCACGCTCGAAGTTGTGCTTCTTCTTACTGCTTCACGGACGGCCAGATTCCTTCTCCCAGGTGCAGGAGTTGGCTGAGGCGCATTGGCATCATCGCTGCCATTACTAGCTTGCTGTTCTCGCTCTTGTTGCACGAAGTCCAACATGCGCTGACTCGCCCGGCGCTCACAACCAGACCTGGTGACAGTGGTTGGACTGCCAGTGCGCTCCATGAAGATCTTCTGAAGGAGAATGAGTTGGAGTGTGGACACTACGACCAGATGGCGATGCAGCCGCAACACGACGAGGCCCATGACCCTCGCCTTCGCCCTCATCATCAACACGTCTCGTGCGCCTAGTACTGTCTGGACGACCACCAGGAGTATGGGCTGGCTCGGTCGCAGGACGCTTCTCATGGCGGCGTGCTATCCTCTACGCATCGGTCATAGGCCCATCCTCATCATCATCGTCACTGCTGCTATTGGTCTCGTCGCCTGTTGGCTGCGCCGGAGTCTCAGGACGAGTCGGAGGGCGGCCTTGCGAAGGGTCGCCTTGCGAAGGACCACCTTGCGACTGCGCTTAGTGAGCCTGCTGAGATCGACGTGCAAGGGCCTGGCGCGCTAGAAGGGTGGCAGCTGCTTGATTGGTCTTGGATTGCGATCAGTGCGCCGCTCGTTCGTGGTCTTTGCCTTCGGAGTTGAAGCGGATGGCTTTGCAGCAGCAGCAGCAGCAGTAGCCGCCTCCTTAGCCGCCTTCTCAGCTTTCTTCTTGTCCGACTTTTCCTTGGCAATCCGCTGCACTTCATCGTACTGCTTGAACACTGCTTCGACAACTCCCACTCGTTCATGTGCGTGAGGAGACCCTGCAAATCTTGGTCCTTAAGCGGCCTATCACGCAACGCCTCAACCTGCTCCAAAGCCAGGGCTACACTCACATCATCATAATCATCAGGACCAGGCTGTGTGTTTCTGTCAAACGCGATGGTCACAATGCCCCACGAAATCTCTGGCTTGATGAAGTAGTCGAATGGTATCTTGAGCATCCGCCGCTTGGGGTACATGTTGTCTGCCTTCTCCTGACAATAACGCTCAGGCAGTGTGAGGGCAAACACTCGCAGGGTGTTGGCACGAGGCTTTGTGAAGTGATACTGGCAGCACTTTGCTTCCTCACCAGCATTCTTAAAATCTTTCTCTTAGAAATAATCCAGGGACACTTGACGGAAGCACTTAGGGTCCTTCGTGTCGTACCGCTTATTCCAGGCCACACGCAAGATGGTAGGCGTGCGGTCGCGCTTGGCCATGTCGTCCTTTGATCAATGTATCGACTTGCCTTTGCCTTTGCCTTTGCCTTTGGTCTTGGTCTTGCCCTTCCCGCGGCCTTTACTACGAGCTCTGCTACTCGAGCCCGCGGCGTCCTCATCAGCCGTCTCATCGCGAGTCTCCTCGACATCTCCGTCAGCAGCGATTTGATTCGCATCCTGAACAGCATCCTGCTCTTCATCGGCAATGGCGGAACCGGCCTGCGAATCTACATCGCTGGCCTCATCATCCTCACCAGGAAACCGAATCTGTATCAACTGAGATCACACTGCAGGTGGATTGGCAGGGCGAGGTGTCTGCGATTGTTCCTGCGACTGAGGCTGGGACGCCTGAGTTGGCTCTCCAGCTACAACAGCCGGACGAGAGCTTTGATGATTGCTACCGGGCTTGACCTCCTTCCACATGTCGCCGAGCCACGATGGCGCGAACCAAAAGGCTTCGCCCTTCAAGCCTTGCATGCGGACTGCACGGCCAACACGCTGGTGTATATCTTCTAGTGACTTGAAGATGGAAAAGCCCCACTGGACAGCACGCTTGATGTCCTTGGTGTTGAGCCCATTGCTCAGAGCAGGCGGGGCAATGAACATGCGGCGCTCGCTGGACACACCTGATTCAGGATCATCAACGACACCAAACTCCTTGTACCGCTTCTCCTTGTCCCACTTGGCAAACTTGCTGGTGTACAGGGTAATGACCTTGCGCACGTCGATAGTACCACCCTTACCATTCATGGTGAACCTCAGCTTAGGGTCCTGAGAGTCCATGGTCGCCACAATCAGCCACAAGCGAATCCTCTCACCCATGTTCTTAACATGCGTACGGCCGTCTATGAAGATCATGGCCTTCAGATTGTTGTGTGGTGTCGCATTCTTCGTGACTGGATCAAAGCACTCCTTGACGAAGTACCAAAGATGATCAAAGCCACTCTTAGGCTCGATAGTCTTCAGAATGTATGAGAGATCTCGACGGTCTACGCTGGCGCGGATCTTTCTCAAGGTGTAGGGAGCGTCGCCTTCCTCTGCACAATCGCATGACTCAAGCACTGCATTCTCGACTGGTATCGAGATGGTCGCTGGTGCACCAAGCAATGGCACGTCACGACGTTCTCTTGCACCAATTCGTATCTCCCTCAGTAGGCCAAAGTCAGGTCTGAAGCTTAACCACGCCTTCACCGTATGGATCTCGTCGGTCGCAACGAGGCCGAGCTGAGGACGGAAATGAGGATCACGGAAGATCTCGCGCATCTGCTTAGTGTTGGCCTGCTCCGGACCAATGATGATGTGGCGGTAGTGACCTTTCGCAACCTTCTCAAGCAGACGTGGATCCTCGAGCTTGGTCTCAGCAGTCACTGCAGCTGCATTCATGGCGCCACTTGTAGCTGCATTCAGCTTTAAGACATCCTCAGTCTGCTCCATACCGAGTCTGCTCAATGGCACAATCTGGATAGTGATGAGCCCTTCCAACGCTGAATATCCCTGGCACACCAAGCTCTTGCCCTCTCCAGTCTTTGCAGCCAGCACGACGTCGTTGCGCCCGTATACCAGCGCAAACATTTTCTCAGTCTGGAGTTGCTTTGGTGCAAAGCCACAGTTATCGCCATGCAGCAGGTGAAGGACCTTCTGAAGACCTTGCTTGACGATCTCGCGTTGCCATTCGCCTCCTTCCTCAAAGCGTCCAGCGTCATGACCAGCTGTTGGACCTCCTCAAGCGTGAATGCTGGATCGAGCATTGACAGCATTTTGTCTCCGAAGAAGTCCTTGCGCTTCTGCTTGCTCTTCTCGTCGTCGCCGTCAGGGATCTTGGACGGCCCCACTTGTTGCGAGGCGGGAATGCGCGAGCAATATTCTTCGCACCACTTGCCTGTGCACCACTGACTTGTGCACTACTTGCCTATGCACCACTCGCCTGCGCATCACCTGTCGCCCTGTTCGCTTCGCGCTGCTCCTTCGCTTGTTGCTTCTGGACTTTGCGGGCGTTCCTTACTCGAGATGGTGGCCATGATGCGTGGCTGGCTTGGCTGACCAGCTGGCCCTGTTTGAGTCGACATTGTGACCAAACAACCAAGAATTCGACCTTTCTCTCGACGGATCTGGACTCAGCGATGGAAGAAGGTGTTGGAGATGGTGTCTCTATGTTTAAGGGAATTTATGCGGTCTTTGCAGGTGCAGGTGGTTGGGAAGCGGGAGTGGAAGACTTTCGCATTCACGAGCCTGGGAAACCTAGTGACTGGTGTTGCTCACATGGCATTGACGTCAGATCTTTGGCGCCTCTATCTCAAGTCTGCCGGATGGCCCGACTTGAGTCGGCTTTGATTACAGACTTCAACCGCGGCATGCCCATCTCTCTGAGTACGTCAGGTAATGTAAAACCTCATGCCATCAATCTGAGCGCCTGACATGATCGAGGCATACATCAGAATCTGAGGAGATCGAGGGCGCATACGCAGGCAGGGTCGAGGGTAAGGCTACCTGAGGCGCACAGGTTCAACAAGCGTGAGATACAGCGAGTCACTGATGTTATTGCAGAAAAAGCTTCGCTTGTGAATGATCATCGTCTCAGGACTTTTATAGCTTTTGATGTACGGAAAGTAGATGGTGTCATTGGGGATGGGAGCCAAAAGTGGTTCTGAACTGCTCGGCAAGTTAGTAGCATATTGGTCCAGTGCGAGCCGGGCCCCAACACGTACTGATGCGGTTGGATTAGCTTCAGTAAGCTGCAACAGATCTAGGAGCGACTACACATCCCGGACAATGAATTTGCATGTAGTGCGTGGTACCGACATGCAGACGAGGCTCGTCGGGATACGATGCGCCGCTACCTTGACCTCGTGCACAGCTGTCTTCTAAGCGTCATCAAACGCTCGCATCGCCTCAAATTCGCCAAAACACGATAATCGATGCTATGTCGCAGGTATCCTCCCGATGATTCGTTGCCTGAGTCACCGTCTACAATTGGCCTCGCCACAGTCGCATTGTTTGTGCTGGCGAGTGTGTGATCGCTAGGATAGATGTTTCCATTCGCAAAAGATTGAGTAGCGGCAGCAAGTATATGGATCGATGGTATGATACATGAATTGCGATCGTCAGGAGCTTCATTGCGTCATAGCGAGCAGCGCTAGAGGATACATGTATGGATGCCATGCATGTGATAGAGGAGGTACTTGATATCGCCGCGAATGCGGGACAGACTCGCTCGTCGCCGGTCGAGATCGTCAGCGGTCGAGTAGAGGAGCGCTGCCTCCTTCTAGGGCGCTTCACATTGTATCAGGCATTTGTTTTCGTGGATGTGGTTGTGAGCTTGTTTGGGAAGGTGCGGTGTGCTATAATCGCGGTGTCAAGGTCTAGAGGTAGTAGCATCAGCTGCGAAGCATGTCTGGCAAGCCAGACACGGCACCGCCGGAACCGGGGTGGATGATGAATGGCTTATATTCTGAGCTCGTGACAGAAGAGGCTGGCATTCGGCGGTAGTAATCGAACACCTTCGGCGCACAGCAGATGAAACCGAGGGACACTCTCGCCATGAGAGATACTCGCTTGACCATGCGATGCGTATGCTGAGGTGACGATCTTGCTTTTCTGCGTGAGGCCCGTATCTTGTAGTACTCTTCATACGCTTGATTGCATGTGACCGCTCAGATAGCTGGACCTCGTGGTGCTATATTCAGCCAACTTCCGCCAATGGGAGCGCTCGAGTGCGCTGAATCTCTTCTGCTTCTGCTGAACTCAAGTAATCCTCGGCGGCACGGGCGTCGTGCTTCAGGCATCTCACTTCGCTGCCGCAAATCCTTGTCCGAATTAGACATCAAAGCGACACCACCACTCGCAGGTACTACTTTTGGGAGACTTCTATAGTTGCCCGTCGATCGCAAACCCACTTGATCACTGCTGGCTAGTAGGCGAAGAGTGGGTCCAGTGTACCTTCAACTTACACGATTATCCAATACGCAGGCGTTTCTTGCATTGTGCTTTTGGCTGCATCGACGTGTAACGGCGTCGCCCGGGGAGGGGCGACAGCTGCGATGCCAGCAACAATCTTGTCTCCTGCAGCAGCAGCCGTATCTGCACTTTGATTGAGATCCCTGTGTCAGGAGGCGGCCTTTGTATGTGGCAGTGAGCCAGCAGTTGATCGGGCCTTTCAGCTCAAGGCGCTTTCACTCGGCGCAGAGCGCGACTATCTTCTGAATAAGGAGGAGGTACAATGGGTATCATCCTTAGCGCATTGCGCTTTGGTAGACACCGCAACCAGTAAGTTCTGCTGCCTTTGGCTCTTGATGTGAGCTTGACGTTTATTAGACACAACAGTGCAAGGCCAAGCAAGCCAGTACATGCACAGAGTCTGTGTGCGTCTTTTCCGCTGCAGCAGCCGCGGCATGGTTCGTCGATTGATTGCGATGACGAGCAGCCATTGCTCGCAAGTGACTGCGAGAGCGACGAGGGCGACAAGAGCATGGAAAGTACGATCATCTATGGGGCGTCGCCGGCTAGCAGTGGAATGCAGGCACCAGCCACAGCGAGAGTCAGATCTGCGCCAGCTCAATCAGTGTCGGCAGCTTCAGATCCAACACCACAGACTCCGCCGTCTGCGCACCAGTCGCTTATTGAAGCATCAGAGGAGTACACCTTTGCGGACGAGGCCGCTTACAATGCGCAGCATAAGGCAGACATGGATCGTGTGCGCTGGACGTTTCGCTCGGGCAAGCTCAAGGAGGTGTACCAGCCAGTCAAGAAGGGAAAGTGGTGGTCTCAGGGTGTGGTGAGTCACTGTATCGGCCCTACGACTGCTTCGACGATGGACTAATCGTTTTCCAAGTTCAAACAGAAAGGTTTGACAGACTTCCAGTACAGCCATCTATGCCGTATCATGGAGACTACCCTTGGCACGCTACACAAGGGCTCCACTGCTTGTACACGCTGTCAGCAAGAAGGTCTAGAGTGTTGGTCATACACCAAGCTTGGTAGGGATCAATTCTCCAAGGCTCCACCTTCCTGCGCCCGCTGTATCGGCTGGAGCGCCAAGTGTACACTTGGTCATCGAAAGGCAAATGGGACTGGCGCTACGTCTGCTTTCACGCCTCAGAAGAGTGGTAGGGGAACTGCTGCGCTCACTCGGCCCCGCAAGCTGCTGCCAAGTGAATAAGGACAGTGCAACAACGACAGGCTGACGGCGGATGCTCGAAGACGACTCTTACTAAGCCAACGCCAAGTGGACAAAGGACCAAGGACGTAGATGTTGGTCGGTGGCTTGGCGCTCGGTAGTAAAGGGGTCTACTTCCAGGGCCCAGCTTCACAAGGTCACGAATATCCTAGCAACGAGCGTGTCAATCAAAGTTCATGGCTTTGACGTTATACTCCAATCGACTAGTATATAAGATCTCGTTGGTTTGCGTGACGCCATCCTGCGTGTCTGCTCATAGGCTGTTGACGCTCAACCTTCTTCTGAGGCTCTAAAGCTAGTGGTCTCGGTGGCAAACCGAAACATTGTTTGTTGCTTGTTGTTCTTAGTCTTCTTTGTTGATCGCTTGACAACTAGTTATTGGTCTTTGACGTCCTTCTGACCTGTGTTCTTCGCGGCCGATCCAGCCATGGTCTCGCGTGCTCCATGTGCTGCCTGCTGTGTAGACGCTATAGTCGTGCAGCAGTCAGTAGCCTGCTCATTTTTAAGTCTTTCATTGACCTTGCTATCAAGCATGGCAGCTTGGTTAGGAGCTTTTAAGCAGCAGGATCTTGCTCTTATCTGGCCTCATGATGTGATGGCAATTGTCTGGGGAAGGTGGCCGAGTTTGATCCAGTGGCAAGAATTCAATCACGCGCGTCGAGAAGGACTGCTCTGGCGCAATGGGGTCGGATTCCCAGGTCCACCAAATGCTGGTAGAGGTAGCGAATTCGCGCTCGCACGACCATGATCTCATGGAGATGGATCAGCATGATGGCGCATAACGATGGCCTGGGAGTTAAGAGGTACTAAGCAGCTCACTCGGATGATTCACAGCGTTGCGGAGATGCTGCACCACATGATGGAAGTTGACGACTGAGCAGCATAGATATAGATGTTGAACCTGGGGCAGTGTTTTGCTCTCGTTACAACGTCAAGAGTATATACAAATATTCACCGGATATTCGCACAGCGCCAGCAGCGCGGCATGGACTGCCACAGACTCAAAGTGTTGTGGCATTTTACGCAGTGGTTCATTATTGTGGCGGCCAGGATATGAGGCGCAGTATTCCTGACAAGCGGCTTACCTCTATGAGTCGAGCTGAAACGACCGATGGCAATGGCACCTTCGAGGCGTGGTGTTTGCTTTCCAGTGGCAGCTCTGTAGACTCATGACATCAGCTGGCGAACCCTTTGTGATGGATGCCACCTACAAGATGACCGCGTTGGTTCATGCGACGTGGTCCCTCTTGACCATCCACATCTGTACGCCCTCTAGAGCTTCCCTACCAGCTGGCGTTTACTGCTGGAGCTTCGAAGGCAAGGTTGCTCGACCGCTACTCCAGCAACTACGACATTGGGTGCCCGAGTGGCAGCCAAAGACCACAGTAACTGTCAACTCCAAAGCGAGCTGCTCAGTATAAAGATCTTGGCATGTCTCATTATTCTGGCCAGCGGCGCGTCAAAGAGCTATTCGTCAAACCAATCCCTCGCACTCATTGCTTGACGATCGCATACTCACTCTACAATACGCTGTAAATTATGCGGAGCAACCAGGAGATCGAGATTTACCTCAAAGCGGAGCTTCTGGAGACGGAAACACCAGGGCTATTGCCACACCTGGACGAATGAGAAGATCCGGTGCCTGAGAGAGTCGAGTGGTCGCTCGAAGGCACAATACGTCAGTGCATTGAGGAAAGCTGCTGCGTGTCAGTTGGCAGCGAGGTCGGCGGCGTCAATGACTCGTAGCACCTCCTGTGTCTTCAGTCCCATGCGGCAGAAGCTGAATTTAGCAATGAGTGGCCGATCGACTGTAGACTTGAACGATATAGGTCCGTTCAAAGGAAGATGACAGGACCGATTAGTGGAGCCGGCAACTCAGCAAGCAATATGATCGAGAGGTAAGCTATGGGAATTTGCGCAAGCAGCAATCAAGATGGGAGTGTACTTCGCCAGCTAGAATGAGACTGAGTGACAACCTGCGTGAAAGCATTGCTCCTCAAGCTGTGACTCTTTGACTTTCCGCGAGTGCTGTTACCTTCACTGGAACCAAATTCACCTATCTCATGCAAGTACAACTTCAAGATGGCAACCCTATTACGCTCCCGTTTCGTGCACAAACTAGAGCAGCCGGCAGTGACTGCTTTCTTAGACACACTGATCCTTGATGCGGCGGCCAACCATGGCGTGAGCTAGGAATGTGTCTTCGCTCTCAGACAGACGCACCACTGCTTCGGCTTGGAGCGCAGTGAACACCTACGGTAGCTTCAGTCGGTTCATGTGGTTACTAGTGGCTCAATCTCGCTGAGTCGTGACGCCAAGATCTGCTGTCGTTGCACAGCAGACCCTCGTGCTTGTAAGCCAGAGCAAGGCATGTTGGACTAGATTATGCCAGCAACGACGAAGGCCAAAGGTTAAGATACTGAAAAAGGCTGCTAGTCGCCACATGATCCAGGTCTGTGTGAAAGGCTCTGTTGGGCCATGCGCGTGTTCTGCGCAGCTGCTCAGAATTAGAGATGGGCTTTCATCGACGTGTACCTGTTCCCGGCAGCATGTCAGGTTGGGCATTACGCGACAGACCTTGTTGCATCACATAAAGACCGCGGGGCCAAATCACGCCGTCCGTGGTTCACGGCTCGAGGCAGGAGCTTTGATCGCAGAGCAAGGGTCGAAGCATCAAGAAACAAACACATATGACTCTCACGAGGTGGCTCATAGTGTCAAAATGCCGGTACGGCGTCTGAGTGCTAGACATCAAAACTCGCCAGCCTCACGTAGACGAGATTCCCATCTGGGCAGGCGCTATGGCGCACAGGCTTTTACGAGCTCGGAGTCCGTCGTATAGTGTTCTGTGTTGACATTGCTTATAACGACATCACTGACTTCTAATAAAATGGTGCTGATACCCAGGACTATGCTCGAGCCATGGAAAGATGGGTCCGCGCTTCGCGTCACATGCAAATACCGTTAAAAGTTACTGCACGGACCACTGTTAGCATTTGCAGGGCGGAGGTAACTTCGCTTTGCACATGATGCTAGCGCCATCGAGAGTCACATGTGCCTGTGATTGTCTGTAGATATTTGGGTCGCGCTCGCCACCTTCATCAGACATTGACATTGACATCAGGGTCCATACACAGAGATCCTTACACCACCACCAAATCTTTGCAGCACACTCCATCCTCGACTCCGTCATCCAAAGCCATCACAATGCCACATTCGTCCGAAGAGGAAGCGGCGGTGAAGCAGGCGGCGATGGAGAAGAAGTTTGCCGAGACGCGTGAGAAGGAGTGGGCGCGTGATGGTACCGCTGAGAAGCCGGGGAATTTGGTCAATTTGCTCATAACTACCACTGATCAGTATGTGAGCGAGGAACAGAAGAAGCAGGTCCAGAAGGAAATTGATCAGGAAAAGGTCATGAAGGTCGCCACCGAGAAGCGTATTCGGGCTGAGAGGCTGGAGGAGAAGAAGAAGAGGAACGCAAATAAGGGAAAGAATACTTTCGAAGGTAAATTGTGCGAGTGGAGGACGCGGTATGCTTGAGTCGGATTGCTGACTGCATGGTGATGGAACAGAGGGTTGGCACATCTACAGCGACTCTACCGGCTTCCGATACGACATCAAACTCACCAAAGCGGCTACCAGGGGCAACCGCAACGAGCAGCACGAGCTCATCGTAAGTCCCCTTCTACCCTCACCCCTCGCTTTTCATCATACTGACTCTGTCTTCGCACACTAGTTCCAGATCTACGAATCCGACGCCCTCATTCAGTCTGTAGAGTTCGCCCACCGCGGGCGGCACCACACCTACGCGACCAACCTCTATGCTGCCGCTACAGAACAGCTGCCGAGCAACAACATCATCGATGCTCTGGGATGTAACCTCCCGACAGCCTATCGCCTCTTCTGCAAGGCGTTCCAAGAGCAGACTGGAATCAAGTGGGAGGATCGCGTCACGTATGCTATTGCGAGGGAGGAGAGGGAGAAGAGATTAAGGGGGGCTGGGACCGGAGGCCCAGTAGAGGACGTGAGTCGTTCTTTCGCACGGTCGGAGTTTGGGTCATGCTGACTTGTGCCTCGCAGGACGAGATCCAGCGCGTGATTGCCACGAGCGAAAGCGCGGAGGTTGATAAGAAGCTTTATGTGTATCATCCACCAGTGCATGGGCCGAGAGGGAAGATGCCGGTCGTGGGCGAAGATATTCATGAGTCTTTGGTGCGGGAGCAAAAGAGGAGGGATGTAGCGGCCGCTGCGGCGAGTGCTGCGGAGAAGAGTCGGGGTGCTGGTAGGGGTGATGAGATTGTCGAGGTCGAGGAAGAGTCTTGCGAGCAGGAGGCGCCGCCGGGCAATGGGATGAGCGGCGCGCAACAAGAATCAGGTTGAGATGGCCGCTCCGGTGGCAGCGTCGTCGGCGGACAAGTTTAAGACTACACCAGTCGACTACAAGTCTGCAGGCGGTGATGATGGATCTCGCCCTGGCAAGAGTCCGAGATTCGGCGGCGAAGCTAAAAAATGTCGATGTGTGGGTGGGAGACAGGTTCTTACCATCTCGGATGTCAATGTGAGGTGGGTCTTGGAACAACCACGCCAATACAAGCCAGTCCGACGGTTTCAGGAGGGTTAACCACCACCGGTTACCACTCGGTTGAGCGACGGTGTCTTACGGCGGATCTGCATTGAGACTTTGCCGTGGTACTGAGACAGTCAATTGGTATAGATAAAGGAGCTCTATGGCCATCTTCCGCCGCCGCTCCCACCTGGCCAAATAACAGATGGTCGTACCGGTATCGTCTTTCGAGAGGAAAACATCTTCGTAGAGGGCCGGCACAATCGCATCATCGATCTTCGAGAGCTGGCGGCAATGGTAACTTTCACAATAGGCAGTTCAACACCAGCAGCCTGTGGTATTCGAGTGCAAAAATTTGAGAAGGGTACCTGTTCGAGTGCAAAAATTTGAGAAGGGTACCTGTCAGCAACGATCAGTGTGATGCGCGGCGGACAACTGGATCGTACCTTCCTCAGCTAGCACCTGCAGGTCCACCCACGTCGCCGCCAGTCACCACTCCACAAAGATCTCCGCCGAGCAGTGCGCTGCCATGGAGTGTCCAAGCCTCATCAAGTAGTGCGTTGCCATCAAGTGCTCCGCCTCGTAGCTGGTCAGCTCCGCCGGCATCCATCCCAGTGCATCCGCGATCAAAGGGCAAAGGCAAGAGACTCCAGTCACAGCATCCCCCCTACTCTTTCTGCGTCGACTTCGTCTAAGCGCCGTGCGGTTGATGAGGACGAAGCGAGAGGCACTGAGTCAGACCTTGAGGATGATGCTACAAGGGAGGACGGGGCGTTCGGTGGCAGTGAAGCTGGAGCTATTGACGTTGGTACCCTAACCATGACGGCAATTATCGCAATCTTACGAACAAGGTTGGTGCCTTGAAGGTACTGAAATCGATGCACCGTCAGTATCTCGTTTAGAGGGTATCGAAGAAGGTATTCTGGAGGAACTTCGCAAGCAACTCAAAGAACACTGGTCTACCTGACAAGAGCCAGCCGGAGCGCTGCATCTTTGGCGGTACTGCTCGTATTGGATGGGTTGGCAAATTTGTAGCTGATCAAAGGAGCCTGCCGGCAACCTCGATAGGAGCAGAGCATCGAGCAGCAGCTGCTGCAGCATGCGGACGACGTTCAGAAGCATTTGAAGGCACTCCACGAGCGGAGTAAGAAGGCTGATGAACAGCGCAACGAGCATGAGGCGAAGAAGCTCGAGATCCAGCAGCAAGCAGTTGCCGGTCAAGGCGCGTATGACCGCCCGCCGTCTGTCTCGCAACAAGGGGTTGTCCGCCGTATTGACCGCTCAGTGCGTGATGGTCGTGCTGTTCAAAAGGCGTTAGACGGTGGTCTCGAGGATCAATGGAAGCAATTGATCGAGCAAGGTGACCGCGCTCAAGGGGGTTCTGACGCACAACACACCGAGTTGATGGGGTTCTTCCGCAATAAGGACGCCATGATGAAGGAGTAGCTGGAATTGATGAGACTTGCTTCGGAGCGTCAGCATCGATTGGCTGAGCAGGAGGGCGATCGCGCTGAGCAACGGCCAGTAATGGATATAAAGGCGCAGGAGCGTACGACTGCCACTGAGCAGCGCCCCAACGAAGTCGTGGTTCAACTGAATGAGTCGAAGGAGTCCATCCGCTCAGAGGTGACTGAGCTGAGGCAGGAGCTGCGGACGATTAAGGCCGACTCTGAGACTGCCCACGGTGAGCTGCTCGCTAACATGGCCGCGATACTTCGTCGTCTACCGCAGTGCGAATGAGGTGGATGTAAGAAGGTAGGTCGGTGGGAGAGGGTCGAGGTTCGAGCAAGGTTAGATATATCAATGGAACCCAATAGGTATTTTTATAGTTCCTGCCATACAGTGAAGACCCATACAAAATAAGGTTAGGCATGGAAAAGTTGGAATCCCACTCTGGGCCTTCAATCCCTTCTCTCCCTTATATCTTTCTGACTCCCTCGTCGATGTCAAATTGTCACCAGTGACTCGAGTAATTTGCGATCGAGCTCACCTCCGAGTAATTGGCAAGAGAGAGGTGTCTAAAGGCATTGCTACGCTGCCTTTGCTCAGTGATCCGGCGCCGGCGTTGGAGCAGAAGGTATGCCAGCTCCTCGCTATCGTCGTCCAGGGTTGATAGATTGATAGGAAGATCCATTAGAGTAAGAGCATATACACATCGTGGTTGGTGCAGGTGCATTCAATTAGTGCTATTAACCACTAACATGCAGTCGGGGAGAGGCTCTGCGATTCTGCCACGATAACTTTGTCTCACTCACTGCTGCAGTCGAATCCTTTTTATCTCTTCTAGGGATCTGTAGAGGCAACCTATGTGGGTGATGGCATTGCTGAAGGAGTAGACGATGTAAGGTCTGGAAAAGTATCGGCGTGGCAGTCTCGCAGACGCATATGACATCACCCCGATATGGAGCCCTTTGTGTGGCTGCGTCTATAATCGCACGAGGAGGAGCAAATTCTGTCAGGCGCTTGCCGTAGTGCCAGTGTTACTTTAGGCTCTCGCTGTCTTGATTCGCGTCATCTGTAGTCGTCGTGACCTCTCGTCCAGATAAGGTTCCGTAGCTCATATGTCTGATTCCGCATAGCTAGGTTGGATGGTCATCGTGCGCCAGGCGGACAAGAGACAGAAAGTGCTCGCACAACTGTCTGCGGTCTCTTCACAAATAGCTCCCACCTAAGTGATGCGGGCCGCAGATGCCATCGTAGGCCCAGCCTCATGCGCCGCGATATCGAATTACGCACCAGCTTCTTGACAAAAGATAGTCGCGTACCCTTGACGCACTCATGCCGGCCTGACCTCGTACCACCCTTGCCACATATGCGACCTGCCAGAGTCGTCACCGGCCCATGGCCATGCGCACTTAAATGTGGTCGTCACAGGCGCCCAAATGATCTTCAGTATCATTACAGTCGGCGTCGTCTCGCTTGCGCTGCACACGGCGACTCTTCTTCATCACTCCATGTCCCGCCCTCCTGCTGCTCTTCGTCGGCCGGCGTGATTGTCGTGGGCGTCGTCGCCAGGCGTGCACCTTGGGAGTGATGGCTCTCTTGACTCACTGACTTCGTAAGCTGCGCAAGCTGAGCAGACCCCGTCGGCTGCTGGATTAGACGACCACGGTCTATAGCCTCTCTGAACATCTCAACGATATCAGCCCAACAGTGCAGACGCGGCATAGTCCTAGAAATGTTTAACTTCTGACGAGGTACCTTACTACCACCATTGCACAGCTTGTACTTTTTGATTACGTTCGCGGTGCCTGCACCCTTTCAGACAGCGTGTACAGAGCGACGTGCACGTAAAGACTCACCAGTAAAGGAATCGCTAAGGTCGCCTTCGTGAAGCATCAGGTTCGCACGATTATCAGCTGCAGTGGTCGCACCATCGTCGTCACGTTTGGATCGCGGAGGCATTTCATCGGTTTTGAGGTGCCTGTAGCCGGCCGTGACTTGCTCTGGTTCGTACATGAAGCTGTCCTTCCATCCATCTAGAAGCATTTCGTCATCTTTGACATTCGTGTACATGTAGCTGGCCATAGTGTTCGCTGTGTTGTAGCTATGCACAAAGACAGGCACAAAATCTCGAATCGCGAGCACTCGGGGAACGGAAGAAGAAGAAGAAAGATGGTGCTTCAAGAGATACTTATACTTCGTCCTCCCGAAGGCCACGTGCCCCAGTGTACATTGTGCCTGCCTGTGGTCGTCATCTGCCATTGCACAGCAGGTCCGACTGCGTGCTTGGACTGTACGGTCACAGTATAGTTCGTATGGATTGCTCGCGGGCTGAATTTGAGTGTGCGCCAAGAGTCGTCACAGGCAGTCTGGCCTTCTTGATCCTTTCAGCTGCGGATTTCTTGGCAAGGCGCTTGGTTTCGATAAGTGTTGCGTAACGACTGCAGAATGGTCTGAAGATAGTAGATCAAGCCGTCATGCTAGGTCTGGTCGTTCATCAAAGGCAAGTACGCCGGCGGCAAATGGCGGGGTGAGCCAGTACATCTGGACACTTTAAACGCGTGGCAAGTCTTAACCTTTGGCTCACCGTACTCTGACGGACAGTGTCCGCGTAAAGATCTCAGTACAGACAGTAGCTAATCTTGAGATCGCGAGACTGGTAGGTATGGGCTTAGTTTTGTGCAGTGTAAGCTCAATAGATTGATCCGCACGAATCACATTGAAGTCCAGAACAATGGCAATCAGCCAAATGTTGACTTGCTGACAATATTTCGACTTCAAAATGTAAACTGAATTCCGCAACTTACGAATCGGATGGTACTTCGAGGTTTTCTTCTTCAAGGTCTTTTGCTTGAACACTTTGCGGATGTGGTCTGTGACTGTACTCTTGACAGCGCGATAGTGTTCCTTGCGCTGATATGACGCTCTGATGTTCTTCGTCGTGCCCAATACTCTTAGCGTGTCAACGATCCAGTACCGCATGGACCAGTATGCTTCGGCCTTCAAGCCTGGCATGCAACCACCACGATCAAGGCGCTAGACCACGTCAAGATCATCATTCGTGCTTAAAGCGTCTCATCGGATGACCATCTTGATGTGCTTGACGTTGACACTGAGACCAAGGGCAGTAGTAGTCACGATCATGCGGAGCTCGGAATCGAGCTTACTTCTTTCAGTATACCTCCGCTCTTGGTTGTGCTAGGCCAACTTGTGTACATCTAAATGATTCTGCGGCCGTGGATGGTAATACCTGTACAGCCTCTGTTATCTCTCTGGACAGATCCGCTAAAGTACCGAGCATGACGACGTTGCGAGGGTCCAACTTGCGCAACTCGTGGACCTACCATTACCCCGGTATATCTGGGAAGAGACTGGCGGTGGCGGCTGGAACCTTGACGATGTCGGAGAGATGAATGGCGGTGGAGGAGTGCCTTTTGCCGAGAGCAGGTGGACTACTTTGCTCCCCCACAGGTGCTCCTTCAATTCCATCTGCTTTCCAAGAACGCGACGGTCGCCAGCATCACAACTCCCTCGAAGCGGGTTTTACCATTCGCTGCTGGCACGATGCGAGACAGCATGTCGAAGCCTCCGTTGATGGGTTGGCGGCGCTTCCGCTCGGAGCATTATGATCATCTTTCTTTTGCTGCTCGGAGAGCCGGCCTTTGTTAGCCGTGGGAAAGAGGGCAAAAGGGCAGATGGACTCGTTGTTGCCAATGGGGTGGGTTGAGTCGTAGTTTATGGTGTCGCCGCTGGTGTGTGCGTAGGAGTTGGGGTGGCGGTACGCGGTCGCGCTGTTGTTGGCGTCAGTATTGTTCTTGCTGGTCGTCCGCGTCTCGTAAGCCGTTGGAGGCCATGGCTCGCGTAGCGATGTTCGGGCTTTCGTTGAAGGCACTTCGCATTCGTTTACGTACAAGTCAAAGATTTCCACGCCAAGTGACTTCAGCTTGACGTCGGTCGGAGGAGTTGGATTGGAGTCGACTTAGTGAAGCGATCGTGGTTATTGTCGTTCTACGGTAAGAGCCATGCAGTCGCGGGCTTTCGAGATACCGGAGGCCGCAGTCTTGTTGTTTCTGTTTGTTCGCAGAACCAATGGTCACAACTCCCCTACACCGCCAAACCATAGCATGTGGTCGGCTTATAGTGGGGAAGGCGGTGGGTGTGTGGAGCTCGAAGGCGTTAACTAAAGTCGCAGCGTTTGTTCGAATTGATATTAGAGTCGCTGTCGAGCGGTCCAAGGGGTATTGAGCAATGATTCCCCTCGATTTCATCTTCACGTGCAAGCATATCGTGGCACATGCACGCATGTCCGTCCTGTGCCGCGCCAAGCCATTCTGGTGCTCGACGCCGCGCCACGCTACCAGTGCCTCTTAGTTGCTATGTTGTTACTATCATTGTAGTCATTGACCCATGGAATATTTTGTTTGGCAGAGGTTAGCATGTCATTGTCTGGAGTCAGAAGACATGTTTGTATACCTAGTTCGGCCGCGGCGTTCCATGAGTGCGTAGCCGTGGTGCCGTCCCTAATATGCGCGCGGTATCCCTAGTGTGAGATGGGCTGCGAAGTCCTTCAGCTTGCCATTGTTTGAGACTCTGCGGTCAGCAAGAGGCAGTGGCGGATCTCACAGGCGCCAAACTACTGGGCAGCCCAGCGTTCCACCATAAGGGGCACACGAAGGAACAACCACTGGAATCTGTCTGTTTCCAGCTTTTCTTTCCTGCGGGCCGGCATCTTCTCTTGCCCCCGCGCCACAAATCGAATGCGCTAAAGCACTGGTAGCGATTCAACCGTTGATTGACTCAAGTGAGAGGATGATTAGAGGCTTGCTCTTTCACCACCCATCGAGATTCTTCTTTGTACAGTCTGTGCCATTCACCTTGCCTCCTGGACTTTCATTTGTCTATCATCGCCCGCAGAAATCCAAGACATGATGATGACACCTATCGCATCGCCTACTGGGCGGGCTACCTTGCTCTGATCTGCCTTCTCTTGCGTCTGTACTGCTCCAACTGCCTCGCATAGCAAGATAAGCATCCACATAGCTGCCAGAGCTTCATTTCTCGCCAAAGACAAGCTCGCTAATTACAGGCGCGGGCTGGAATGTTGATATGGTGATCTCTGCCATGGCAATCTAGCGGAGGCGCGGAGGCGATCATGCAGAGCAACGGAATCGTTGTGCAAGGCGTCAGATAGAGCTGCAGTGTGAAAATAATAAACGAAGTTTGTAACTTCGGGGCTTGCTTGTATGGAGACTGCTGCTGTGTGAGCAGGGCACTGTCGATGAATACCGGCGCTGTCTTGTTTCTTCCTTGTCAGGCGCGTAGTCGAAGGCGCGTGGACGTGTCCATATTTTTGATTGACTTTACAGGCTTGTTTTGACGGCGTGTACCAAACTCTGATCGCAAACGCCTTTGATGATGTGAGATGACCTAAAAGGTGTGGACCACACTTCCCTCCTCGTCGCTATGGATGCGCATCTGCAGAGCACAGCCTTGCCCCTAGCTCTCGTAGGCTTGATCTTCGCTGCCTCTCACCGCTCCACTAGCTCGATACCATGGTCACTATCATCTTGCTCTTCCTGCTGTCGATAGACACCATCGCTTGCGTGCACAGTCTTGACCATGGCGTCTAGAAAGCTTGCCCACTTCATCCGAAATCCACCATCCGCGGCCTTCAATCCCTTCCTGACCCATGTGATCAACCTTTCTGAGACTGCGCTCAAAGTGCACAAAGTCCCATGAAGCAATGCCGCGACGATCAGACGCTAGCGGCGGCTTTCATTTCTACTATCTAAGCTTTGTACTGACCGACCCGTGATGCTCGATGGCGGCGCTGAGGAGCGCTGCCTCCCATCAAATTGAACATTGCCACTGCGCTGACATTCGTTGCAGCGGCGGGCGATTGGTATCAGTTTCAAGTCACAAGCCTAGCTGGGAACTGCATATTTTCCATGCATAGCCAGCCGGCCTGAGGAATGGTATTGCCATAGGCCGACGACGATCTAGTCACCTCAAACGTGATGGTACCGCCTGACGGACATGATCTTGTCGGTACTCACTATATCAGGACCGGTGGGCCCTCCTTGTCACTCTTATATGCGCAATCTAACAATCCGACTGCTAATTGAGATGATGAACCCAATCGGAGAGACTTCTATGATATTGTCAAGACGTACGTTGGTAGGCGTGGTACTTCAGATCATCGCCGCCGCGCCAATGACCTCATAAAGGCGCTCCTAGACGAGTATCTCGTCAGCAGGCTTGTCTTGCACTCTGAGTTGAAGAGTCTTATTGGCAATAAGTTCTTCAAGAACTACAACCCTGCTGAGAGTATGGATGAGGTCGACCTCAATGAGATGGACGACATCATCAAGAAGCATGCTCCTCAGTGGTATGCTTTGATAAGGGAACTACTGCCTAATGTGCGTGACCACACTGCGCAGTACAAGAAGGGGTTCAAGAATAAGTACGACAACATGACCAAGCCCATTGAGACCATCACCAACATTGCCGTCCACCCGATCGCGATCATTCGCATGTCGTGGACTTACAAGTCTCTTAGTGTCTTCCTTGTCAGTGCTGGCGTGAGGCGTGGCGGTTTCGATGTCCAAAGAACATGGGCTTGTGCAGCTTCTACCGCACTATCCAGCGGTTGACGAAGAAGAACTCAGCAGCGCAGTGGAAGCTGTTGGCAGAACTGGCGGAGAAGAACCTCTGCACCTTTTGGTGTTATGACAATTTCTGCCGTCAGGCTACTTGTCGCGAGCAAATCATCGGTCAATTGAATGAGCAGATCAACATGACTACTACGTATCTGACCATAAAGTCTCGCAGCCCTGGACGTGGTATGAAGCAGAGCATGCTTAACTACCGCATCCAGCTGCACCTAGAAGACGAGTTCAATGCCATCGTCTCTGATAGATTCGGCAAGCAGACTTTGCTCTTCCATATCGGTGAATCAATTGGGCGCGTGATTGAGAAGGAGCTGAAGGGTATGTTGAAGGACCAAGAGGACTTTATTCGTCCAAAGTGGCTAGAGGTCGACGTGTTCCCTGCCACCAAGACTACCATTGTCCCAGCTGACATCTCAATAGGTGAGAACACCACGATCAAGGGCACCTCTCGCGTGTAGGATAACTTCTTTCTTACCAAGAGCTAGATGGATCGCAAGAAGGACTTCAAAGACCGCGTCACCTCGTCATTGATGACCAAATGACGACTGATCGCATCCAGAGGGTCAAGCGTGAGAGTCAGGAGTCTATTACTCCATATGCGAAGCGTCAGTGGCTCAAGCGTGTGCCAGCTTGGTCCCACATCCGTATGAACTCGCCAAGACCATCAGGCGTACGCATTGGAATCGCAACAAGGACGGCGAATGTCTTGACCGGAGTCCCTTCAACTATACCACCTTCTGGGACATCAAAGGTCTGTCCAATGTGGACCTCAAGTTCTTCATCCTGGACAATCTGATCTACCGTGGCTTCGTGCGAGGACATGGGGTCTCTTCATGCAGGGGATGGTGTCCCGTGGGTGGCTTGACTTCTCAACTATCTAGGGCGACCAGACTCGCATTCAGGCCGTGAAGGAGGCTGTCTCTAATCTGGAGCCACAGCATTAACTTGAGGTCACTGGAACCATCCACAACTCGGTCATCTCTCCTGCTGCATGGCGAGGCGCACTACCAAAGGGCTGCACCAGCGAGGACAAGGCCTTCACCACGATGAAATTGAAATGGAGATGCTCCTTACGATCCGTCGCGCCATCTGAGAAGGCGACGCTCGGCACTTGAGGCGTTGTGTTGATCTTCTGCTTCCGTTCTGGTGCTGGCTAGAACAAGTACAGCAAGCAGATGGTGCGCTTTCGGTGCTTGCTTTTTGTTGAGCCTGAGGCGCTACTTCAAGATGCAATACTTTTGTGTGGGCTTGTGAATCTCTCAGGCATGAAGCATAAGTTTGTGGCTGCTGATGAAGCCATAGGGCTTTACAATGGCCTGTAATCTAAACGTATGAAGGCAATAGGAAGGCATTCTTTCATTTTAGGACACGTCCAACGAGATTGCTGGTATATGTTGGCAGCTGACCAGGTCAGCCATTTGTACCAGTCGTATACTGGCGTACAGAACAGCAACCCCCACACAGCAAAGAACACCGCACCTGACGTTGTGATTCGTAGCGACAAGCTGTTTGCTGAAGGTGCCTCGAAGTGGCAGTCATCTGAAAAGAGCGTCCTTGCTGATGACAATCAGGACGAAGACATGCTTGACTGATGGGCAGAGTGAGAAGCTGAACAGAAGGAACCTCGAGTACGCTGAGGACGCCGCTGTCAATGAGCAGGTGTTGAATGGCACGGTGATATTCAGGAGCGTCGTGCTGGGGACCATGGCGGAATCGGTGCTGGTGTCATCTACCCTGGCGATGGTGATGAGAACGTGGAGAATATGGCGTATAATGGTCTTGAAAATATCGATGACATCGTGGCAATCGTCAACATGACCAGGTTGTTGGCGCAGCAGGTCCTGGAGCTGTGGACGGTCCATCGGTGACTGGTGGCGAGGCAAACATTTTCAGAAGTGATTCTGGCGCATAAGAAGGTCTGATGCTTCCTTGTGACCCTTTTGTTCGGAGAGAGATTCTCTTATCCAGAGAAGCGCTGTCCAGCGCTGCCCGACCAGAGGGCAAGGATATCCTGCACCAAAGCTGTATCTCAGATAACTCAACACAGCTCGCGGGCATTTCCTCTTATTCCTTCGTCTGCACCATGCCTAAGTGCGTTGAGAACAAAAATGCTCAGATTCATAGATACCTCACCTTCTGTATCCGCCCACCAGTATGCCGACCTAGGAAGAGCTTAACCTCGCTTGGTTTGGCGACTTAATTGACAACTAAGCGTCGCTACAGGGCACACCACCACAGCCATCAATTGAGCCTGCGCTGCGTTGGCCTATGACTACTGACATTGCGCCGCTCGATCAGCCAGTGGCTCCAGTCGTTGCGCAAGTCGTCAGCCGGGCCACCCGACTGCCTCCGTCAGCTGACAAGTTGGGAAACGGCTCTCATGCTTTGGACTGTGTGAGAGGACGGCCAAGATCATCGACCAGCGAAGATCCTGAACCGCAAGTGTCCGCTCGTAAGATGCATGCGATTGTTGAGGCGCTTGTCGTAGCACATAACCAGTAAATTAATGATGGCGATGGTATCTCACCAGTGCAAGCGCAGGCTGTGAAGTCTAAGTATCAAACGACTCAACCGCCGAGAATTTGTCGCAGGCGTCGAGGGGCCCTTTGCGATGTTGGTATTGATGATGTCGGAGCGCCACCAGCCAAGCGGAGTCGTGTGGGTTCACTCGGTATTTTTCGATTGTGGTAGCGGTATTGTTGATGTAGCTCACTCCACATGCGGTGACCCTTGTGCTTTAGTGACAATAGCTCCAGTAAGTATATCAAGCCTGCCAGTTGCTTGGGACACTTGATTTGTCTCGCTCAAACCATCAAGGCTTTCTGCTTGGTCTGCTGGCAGAGCCTTATCAACTTCATCAGAAGAGCCTCGCTTACACCACCAGCCCCCCCCCCCCCCCCCCCCCCCCCCCCAATCATGTCCGCATTCACGTTCGGCGACGACGTTGATACTGACAGCTTCGACTTCAACCAGACGCTTGACGTCGATTCTGCGCCTGCGCCTGTGCCTACGACCATTTCTGCTCGTGCTCAGTCGGGCTTCATTCAGTAGAATAAGCGGGTCTGTCTATTGCGGGACTTATGGCTGACAGCCTCGTAGCATTGATGCGACTCAACAGCAGCAGCCGCCACCACGACCACCGCCTCAGCAGAATGTTCGCGTTCACCATCGCGGTGGTTTCATGCATCGACTGATGGAGAAACGAGGTCACCCATCCAGGTTCGCGGAGCCTGAGCATGCGCCTGCGCCTGTCCGCCTTCCGCCTCGCGTGCACTCTCGTTCATCATCGTCGCCACCGCCGAAGATATCTGCGCCAGCCAGTGGGCCAGAAGTCACTGGCACATCATCAGCACCACCTCACCGTGGTCCTGCGCCTGGTCTGCGCGATGACATCTGGTCAGTGTCATCTTCGTCTGAGCCTGCACCACTGCCTGACCGTCTTCCTGCACCATCGCCAGCACCAGCTCCAGCACTGGCACGGGCTCCGGCTCCGGCTCCGCCTCCCCCACCAACACCTGCTGCTGCTGCGTCTGCGGCTGCGACGTATCCTTTACCCCCCTCGTGGCACAACGGCCTCACGTGCCTCTGTCGCTGGTCTTGCTTCGCGCCCGCCTGGCGAGGACTTTCGGCTCTCGCAGGCCGACTTCAACAATATGACTGGAGCCAGTCAGCGCAAGTGGCACCATGTGGGTGAGATGCGGTTTGGTGCGTCTGGTGGTCTGGCTCGTGTGGGGTGTGGTCATTGCCGTCGTGCTGGCAAGGGCCATCAGTGCTACGTCTACTCGGCATGCAGGTGCCACGTGCGTGCGCCTATTGCGAGAAGACGGGATATCCCGGATGTGATGCTCAGCCGTAGATACATGTAGTTGATTGTACTAGGGTGCCTTTGCTGCGACTTGTCTGCACACTGCTGTTGTCTCAAGCCAATGTCTTCTCCCTTGCCAAACATACCATCACGATCTTCCCATATGCTCGCGCTCTGCCGTTCCATCGGCGTAGGTTTTGGCATGGTGTCTGTGTTGCTGCGATTGCTGCCAAGAAGGCCCTGGCGTAAATGTCTTTACTGCTGCGCTTGCCGTCGTTCATGCTATCATTCACCAAGTCCCTCCGCCATCTTGCTTGATTATTTTGTTCAGAGAGCCAGCCTCTCCGACCACAGGGTTGTGTCATGCATACACTGGCGCTGAATCTCCGAACAAGAGGGTCGAGTTCGCATTGTCGCATTGCACTTAAACGTTCTTGGGCAGGGTGTTCGGACTTGTGGTATGTGGCTTGCAGCTCATGTGGAGTGTGATAGGAGATCAATATTGTATCGCTGGTCCTGGTGATCAAAATGGAGATGGGAAAGTCGCAGCTCCTGGCTATGTACCTACACGCTACCTAATTTACTACCGGCGCACGGAGGGCCCTTCCTTACCATCCCATTGCACACTAGGTACACATCATCTGAAAATCCATGGACCATCGCCATACTATTACGTGGAAGACCCAGCAGAGCCTCATCATCACGAAAGGCGTATCGCTACATCGGTCGCCGCCGCTCACCGACCAGGAGATTGGCTACTCACGACGTAAGATTACGCCGCAAGATTTGTGACGGCATGACCTCTACACAGGTAGCGGCTTTGGACGGAACGATCTCCAGTCTGCACGCGTTCATTCAATGTCTGGGGCCGCATTCTGAAGTGGCCCTGGCCCTGTAGGGCTGGCTGCATTGGCTGTAGCGCGAGCTTCACATGTACGGGGGTAGGTAGACTTGGACCCCAGCCGTATCAAGGACCTTGACCAGCGAAGCCGGCCTCTGAAGACCGCTGTAGGCGTACTTGTCGCGTGATGAGATTGAGAGAGGCGTACATCCGATAGACGAGTACGCGTTGCACTGCCAAAGCATTTCTAGCCCTCGGCTGTGGCCACATCCTTGATATTTTTCCGTCCGTCACATCTCAAACCAACGGTGCAAGACTAGATCTAGGAAGGAGGTTTATTCGGACGGATGCTATCTAGAAGGGCATGATACCCCACGCACCAACACCATATCTGGAGTCGCATTGTGATGGTAGTGTCCACCTACAGCGATATACGGTTCGTATGCCCCTTTCTGGTCCCGTACGACGTGCACTGCGAACATTCCAAAACGGGGCAGATTAGGAGTTTGTGCTGTGTCTGCGGACCAGACGATGCGCGTAATCCGACATACCCGGAGGACGTCCGAACCAGGATGACCAATGCTTGAGTAGATGAGATACTTCTGGCATTATCATCAAGTCTGGAAGTATGGAAAAATTAGACGAACTATGCTGCGGAGCTCGAGGTTGACGTACAAGCTTGCAAAAGTATCTGAAAAGCGCTGAGGGCCTCTCATGCCAGGCTTGCAGAGAGTCATCTTCTCCTTGCTGGATGCCATTAGCGAAAGAAGCAAGGTCGCAGTCTCATAAATCGCTCAGGTCTTAAGCTCTCACGGCGTGATAAGCAGAGACTTTTGCATAGCCAATGAGCGCCCCGGGCCTTGGAGCTCGTACGTCCGTTGGCTGCCACTGGGAGGTATCACCAAGCTGCCGGCACGATTGGTATATCAAAGAGCTAGGAGAGGCAGCGTTGCTGGTATCAGGCCGATTTTGCTTTGTCCACGTAGAAG
Source organism: Teratosphaeria gauchensis (assembly GCA_007113925.1). Lineage (NCBI taxonomy): Eukaryota > Fungi > Ascomycota > Dothideomycetes > Mycosphaerellales > Teratosphaeriaceae > Teratosphaeria > Teratosphaeria gauchensis. The sequence continues at coordinate 35,218 of VCMR01000030.1, forward strand.
ATTTTGCTGCCATCGAATGCCTACAATCAACAGCCGCGTTTTGCTGATTTCAGCCGTGTGTTCGAGCGAAATTGCACTTGGGCATCGTCGAACAGCACGTTTCCAGCCTGCTTGACATCATCAGCACCAGTCACCTCACTCTACCAAAGCATAGAATCGTCGTTCTCCTAGACAAAGAACACAGTGACAATTCCTACTCAGGCGCCTTACCGACGTCGACGGCAATCAGCTCCAGGTAAGTGATGCTGTCCGTCAGTGCTGCTTCCAGCTATTTGCTAGCCCAAGCAACGATCATCGATCCCGGGAGCCCTTGGAGCGCAAAGTGCCTAGGCAGCTCGCAGCATTTGAGCTTCAGGCAAAATGTCCAGATTCCTTGTCCTATGGCTGATGAGATCATTGAAGAGCCATCGCATCCACACGACAAGAGCCGCAAGATGCTACAACCTTTGATATGCCGTGTTACGCTGATATCAAGTCTCAGCGAACGAGGTCTTGAATTCGCAACGCGAATGTTAGAACACACGACCTCTATGTCTCATGCGCTGCCATTTTAACACCAGGCCACCGATGATGTTAGGTGCTTCGAGCTCGTTATCTAGTCAAAGCTCCAACCGGCTGCCAAGGGAGCGGCAATGCTGTCTATTGTCGGTCGGGCTGATTGTTCGTTGCATATGTAAGCTACAGAGCAGTAGTGATATTGCATACCAGCGCAGTGCAACAGCGAGCTGCTGCGGCAACCATATTGGTCGCGATGCAGTCCAGCATCGGCTGGTGACGAGGGTCGGGAATACCAATACACCAGGGCCGAGCACTTAAGCCCCAAGATTGTGAGCTCAGTCGTACTGCTGAGACAGAGCTACTAGCCTTGACAACCAGGCTCGAGGGTGATATGAGGCAGGCACTGGCGCAATGCTCAATCGTGTGCTCAAAGACCAATTCCTGAGGAACCTTGCTTTTTGTCGTGGACATCGGCGTGCTGCGACGATCGAGTGCTTTCCATGGGCGATATACTAGAACAATCGATCAATACATCCTTGATTTGCCCAGTCATCTTGTTCTCATAAGGATCATTCACTCACATGGTGGATCACTCCATGATCAAATCAACTCTCGGAGGATTTTACGAGGCCGTCGAGCCCGAGTGAAAAAAAGCGTTGCATGGCCGTTCACTACTACTTCACAAGGCCGAAGGGCTGTAGACAGTCTCGAATCTCGTACGCTATGAAGTTCTTCTTATTACGGCGATCATTGAGCCCCTCAAACTAGCTTTTATCCCTAGTGACATGGAAGCCGTGTCACTCTGTGATTTGGAAATCAACCGAAGTGTATATCGCCAGCTTGCTGCTACAGCAGCTACTAATTATCAGGTAGCACTGCATTGAGCCATCACAGGAATGCGCCGCTCGACTCTATGGTTTCAGACACTCCGTCGCGCAGGTCTTCACTTGGGTATGCTCGCCTTGCCGCCTGACTCGAGCTGCCGACCGAGACGCTCCGCTAGCGACTGAAACTGAGTGCAAGAACCCGTAATTGGCAGACTACTCCCCTTGGCTTGAACCCCGGCTCCTAGATATGCCAAGCAGTTTAGACCAGGAATCTGATCGATATGCTTGAACGGGCGGACAATGTAGATAGGAGCGAGCTTCCTTGTCCATGCGTAGCCAGTGCTCGGTCTCATCCTCGAGGTGCAATGTGAGACGTTGAAGACCGTTGGCCTCTGTCAATGCAGTGACTGCTGCTTCGAGTCCCTGCATTGTGACGACTATGCTGCCAACTCTGTCACGACTGGACCGACGGCGTACGGGGAGATTGACGCTCACGTGCGTGAAGTACCTCGCCGCGGGAGGCATGGGACCAGACTGGACCTTCTCAGTAGTGGCATGATTGCATTGAAGGACTCCAAGTTACAGAAATGGAATTTCTTGCTGCCATAAAATGCGGTTCTGCTTTCTTTGCAGAATTCTTTGCTTGTTAAGAGCACACTGAGCAGGTCAGAGGACTTAGGAAGGTCGAGACCTGGCAGCTCGTCGTGCGGATCCCTTAAGCGGACCCGTCCGACAATGAGAGCACCCTTGTCCAGCCTCAGCGACTGAGTGGCGACCACGCTGCGTGTACACCTCGCACTCAAGGTTCATCTGCTTACAATAATCGCAACGCTCCTCGGCTGACAGCGTCTCACCAAGATCGGTCTGCTGGGTGCGGCGGATATGTGCAGCCGCACGCCCGTCATCCTTCTCTTCAACCTTTTCTTGCAATTGTAGACCGGTCAGCTCGATGCCAAAGTTTATCGAGTACAAACAACGTACAATGTCCCTCGACCACCATTTGCCATCGACTTCACCCCCTCGTAGGAATCGCCTACACTCACACGCTGCCGCCAGTCCCAGGGGCGGCGCTCTTTCGAAGGCGCCATTTCCTCGTCAAACCCGGCGCGCAAGAGGGCCAAAGACTTCTCCCTGGACGCTTCTGCGCACGAATACCGCAGGGCGTCAGAATATCATAATGCGGCGGCGTAGACTGCGGCAAGGAGGACGGCTGCTCAGGGGCCAACCGGCAAGGGGTGGACGGACGGCGCCCACCAAAGAACGTGTCGTCGAACCCTTCATTCTCGCGGTAGCCACCGCCGAGGTCGATCCACGCCGCTGAAGTGCCATTGTTGCCGAAGTCGAAGTTCAAGTGTGTAGACATGGACTGCTCGCGAGAGGACGGCACGAAGGCGGCCAGACTCACGGGCTTGACCTGCGGGTCGAGGCACGCAAGACCCTGGTGCTGAGATTGATCTTGTTTGCCATCGAAGCGTGACTGATGCTGAACGCGAGCGGCCTGCAGCTCCAGAAACATCTGATCCTGAAGCCGTGCTTGTTCTTAGATGCCATCGGAGGCCAACACCTGGGTCGACGCGACGAATTGAAGCCGCTGCTGCGATTGATAGTACTGCTGACATTGCGAGCGAGGTAGGTTACGCTGCAGATGATCGTGAAGCCAATGATATGGCTAAAGTCGGAGGCATGAAGTCTGTAAGACGAAGTGCTCGATGGGATGTGTTAGTGTACAGTGTGTAGACAACTCCGTACAATAAGTCTATTAGCGTCTTGGCGTCGAGGTTTACCATGCTCACCTGACCCAAATGGAGCAGCTACAAGGGCAGCAGCGGCCGACAGCCGATAAGTGTAGCATTCCACGGCTGATTGAGTTATAGATCCATCCGAATCACCAGCTAGAGCCAAGTAAGTACGCGTCTTGATCTTTGAGATTTTACTGGCCCATAAAACCCACATTTGACACCATCCTGTCGCCTGACCGTCAGTAGGTAACAGTTTGCCAGAGATCAAGACGGTACTTATGCAGTGCTATCTGCCACGAGGCTGGTGATGGCAAGAGCTTGACAATAGGAATGAGCGCCTGCTGAAGAGCTCGTTTTACAAAGCAATAATCTCATGCTGTTGTCATGGTCGAGTGGTCGAGTTTTATGACGAAATGAGCTCGAAAGCTTCTGATCGGCGCACAATTTCGCAGTGTCTATTGATGCAGTCGCTGGTCTCTGGATACGAGTCGCCATTGGTATACAGCTTGGTAGAGATCGAGAGAGGTTGAGAAAGATTAAAAGAGGTTGTTACGGTTTGTGAGAGCTCTGTAATGGAATGGGGGTATGCGCTGGTGAACGATGCAAAGGCGGTTGCACCTGACGCAGTACCACGCATATCAGCTACGCGACGACTCACAATCAGGAGTGCGTATCACAAGCGTCAATTTACTGCAACGGAACGAGGTATTGAAGCCAGGTACTGATGCACGTGGCCTCTTAGTGACGGGCAAATAAGAAGAGATTGAGGGTAATAGAGCGATCGTTGCAGCGATAGTGACCGCCAGAGCCATTCAATCATTATACTGCGAAGGGATCATACACCTCAGAAAGGCGCAGGCAAGCCAATGTCATGGATCGATTGGCGTAGGTGTACATGGTGTTTGCATAAATGTGCCAGCTTCAAGGTGGAATTGCTTAGCCATGTCTTGCTCGTCTTCGCCGGTGGTGCAGTGCATGAGGAAGTGCGTATCAATTATTTTCCAACGGGGCTGCGCATATCATGATATTTCGACTCGTCGATGTAAATATACGCCTTCGCAGCCAACATCCGAGTTTACTTGCAGATTCATGCGGCTTAAATCACTCTTACCAATGTTCGAACCAAAGGGCCTCAAATTCTTGGCTGCGCCTCGCGAAATTGGCCTACAAATTGTATCAAGCGTTTGGGAAAACTGGAACAACCAAGTCCAAACTTCTCACGCGTTACATCCTTACAGGGTTCAGAAGCAAGCGCCAATCAGCACCACGGAGCCAGCGACTCGACCAATCAGCATCCTCAACCGATCAGCATCCTCAACCAGTCAGCAATCACCGCGCGACTCGCAAGGGACCTGCAACTTCTAGACAAGGTATACAGCAATGCATGTAGGTTCCTGAATATAGCAGTTGCGATAGTGCTCCGACCTATGCGTTCTGTAGACGATGGCTGTGAACTCTAAACTGTGGGAGGAGAAGTGCCCCTACCGACACCGCACCTTAGAACTACGCGTTACCTACAACCTTTACCACCCTACTACTTCGTCTTCCACGGGTCTGCCTGGAAATAGCCTATACTCTTGTTGTGCAGCGGCTACATCTTGCTCGTATTTCTTTGCTGGTAGGAACCAAGCCCTCGGTTACCTCCTCCCCCAAGGTGGACCGCAGTCAACTTCATGTTCACAGCCGTATAAGTCTATCTCGGGATGGTCGGGTCCGTCACTCAGTCTCACTGAATTCAGCTTGGATCAGAGGACTGCTTGCAGCGGCAACCTCATCGTTGAGTCGCACTATATCTGATGCATGCTGTAGAGAAGTCTTGGTGGACATCAGCTTTCCGCTTTGCGTTTCTTGATGGTGCCGACCCTCCTCGCGACTCGATGGCCGTATTATGGAAGACAGATCGATCGCTTCGGAGGTTTGAGAGGCCCGAGAGGCCCGAGGATCGCGTCGGGATTTCCTGGTCATTTGATTTGAGTCACTAGGATAGGTATGACCCAGCGAAGATTTTGGCATGGAAGACGAAGAGTTTTTTAGCAGCGCTGTATGAGTGCTTGTTCCGTCGGCCATTGTTCCGCAGCACGATGCCGTCAGCGTTTTGAGACGGCTTTCTGCGGCTGTTCTTGCGCTGGGAGAGGGTCACAAGATGACGCGCCATGCCTGGGCTCTCTAGATTGCGCGAAAGACGATCGAATGGCCTACCTGTGGCTCCATTGGATCTCCGCGCGAGATCAGGACGGCCTGAAATCTCGCGATTCTCATGCCTACGCAGTGAGGATTGAGGCTCGTCCTACGAGTTCGCGTGACTATGGTCACCATCATGTCCTATTTGTAAGACACGTCCAGCGCGCCCTGCGTCTTTACCAGGCGGGGAAAAGGTTGGTGCTTGCTGAGCTTTTCACGCTGTTTCAGACCCCCACGAACCTTGAATTTGTGGCTGCAGAGGGATCAATGAATAGGTCGTGGATGTGTTGGTGCACGAGGAAGGTTGTGGGAACCCGGATTTAAGCAACGGGCGCCGCTGTAGATGTTGGTCGAGCAGGCCCGGCCATGCTAGCAGACTGTGACTGATGGAGAGCCATCTGCGACGCTGCTGTCACGTTAGACCTGTCATACCGCGTGCCGAATGGGACAGGCGCAAGTCCTCCATTGTCAACATTGTCTAGTGGATGTCCCCGATCATGACACGGCGGCTGGCCCTGCTGTTCAAGCAGCATTCTTTGGTGTTGACGAGTATAGAAGCTGGTGCCAAGAGTTGCTGACGAATCGAGCTTCGTCGCATGACTTCGAGAGTCATCTGAGGGCAATGACAGCCCAGTCATAGCCAGGAAGGGAGATGGTGATGGAGCTGATTGAAATTGGAAGTTCGACGAGAATGAATCAAGCGGTCGTGCTGGATGACAATTCTTCAATATGCCAGTCATAGTAAATGGCAACCTGCCTTCTTCAGAGAGCCTGAGATAGGATGGCAACAGCTCGTGCGTCATGCGCATCTCATCGATTCTATTGGCTTTACTCGTGGTAGTTGCGAGCTGACTTGCCAGAACTTCGAGATTGTCGGATCCACATACCATCTGCTGCTGGTTTTCGCTGTTTGGTCTTGCTTTTGCCTCCGTCAACGACGCGTCCAAATCTTGCCGTATAGTAATAAGCTCCGTCTGCAGCTCGCGGCAGGCGTCGTTGAGCTTGGTCAAGTGACGAGATAGAACCTCAAGGGTGCTGGTGTTACGAGATGTCTGGACTTGGAGATCAGATATCGCTCCGGACCAGTCTGAAGCTTCGTGGCTGTGGAGCAGTCCTGCAGCTTCCGGTGCCCAGGTATTCTGCTCGCGGATGTCACTGGCAAGCTCCTTCGAATTCATTTCGACTTCGGTGATTCCAGATGTGTTGATGTATTGGAAGTTTTGTGTTCCAAGCGAGTGGTGGTACCTGCAATGGTGCAGACCGCAGGTCACCCTTCGGGTGTGGACACTGTGGAGTATCGGCAATGCTGGTGAGTCGTGCGAGGTAGGAGTTCGTAGTTTCAATGGCGACCAAGAACCCGTACTAGGGCTATTTCGGTAAAGCTTCCGAGTGCTTGCAGATACTAGTACGTGCAGTGCATGGGAATGTGTCCTCGACCACGAGCGACAGCGAGGAGACCTTAACGTCCCATGCTCTGGCAAGAGCTCTGCAGCGATAAGACGTATCTCCAAGCCACCAGCGGACTCTCTCTTCCATCGCAGATGATTCGAACAAACGGAGGTCCTGCAAGCCAGATTGTAACGCCGTCAACGACTGAAATCTGCAGCGTGCCTTCTGGTGGGATCAAATTGTGCACTACGGAGCCTTCAAGCTAGCGAGATGGCTGGGGGTCCGCGTAGAACTATTCGTCTGTAAGGCCTGAAATTGCCTATTAGGGAGTACTCCCTCTTCGAGAGTGGATCTGGAAACAGTCTGATGAGCTCATAGACACTACTTCTGGAATTACGCATCCTTCTAGCACTGTTCGCGGCATTAGAGGCTGGTCGGGCTTCCAGGCAAGTTCCGAGTGCTGAAAATAGAGAGGCTGTTGAAATGCTTGGGAGCACTTATGCACTTCGATCGCGGCCCTCGGCCAACTTCACACTCCCCACTCGGGAGGCTCGAGTAACATAGGACTGTACCAGCGCTCGACTGGATGGACGGCCACCCATGACACCAAAGTGTTTAAGCTGATAATACATTGCTTTAGCTGCATTGAAGTCTCAGCTGTCCAGTCCTCGCGGAGATTGACAAACGCAGAATGGCTTTGGATGAACGCAGAATATGGCACCAGTTGTGAACTCAGAAGGCGGCAGATTGGAAATTGAAGGAGGGCCCATGGAACACCAGAGAAATTTGCAGGGAGGAAGTTCCAGCAAGGTCAGTTCGGGCGAAAACGCGACTCAGAGAATCTCTTGTACAGCGTTCCTATTCACCCCGAACAAAAGACACACCCTGCCAGTCCCCACTCAGCCACAGAATACGTCATGATATCCTCCTCGGCGAAGATAACCGATGGAGCAGAGTAACTACCGTCCATAAGCTGACTGGCTGTAGCATCGTCAGACCATCAGACCATCAGACCATCAGACCCGAAATGATGCCAAGAGCATCATTCTTTCATGAGAGGCATATTCAATTGTAAGGCGCGAGAAGATCCTCTTGTTGCACGTTCTGCAGCGCCTGATCGTGAATGGCCTTGTCATCTGTCGTCGAGGTAGTGACATCAACGTTGCAGCGCATTCCCGGCACATTGTGTGCCAGATTTGAAACTAGTCCCGAAACGGCGGTGCTGTCCTTTAGCAAGGTAAGAGTGCTTCGTGTCCAATGTAAACGCTGTATACGACCGAGAAGGTTTGGAGTCCCGAGCGAGAGTGCAGATGCAGTCTCTTCACTGGACCATGGCGGGCGCGAGAAGTACTCCTTTTCCTTCGCCCTAGCCTCAGTATGGGTAATGCTTTTCTCCACCTCGTTCGACCCCGGGCGCTTGATGATGACAAAGCCCCATCTTGTGATGAAATCATAAGAAGGACCTGGAACATAAGACTGCAAAGGCCCTAAGCCCACACTGCCCCAGAGCGCTACGTCGGTTTCGTGAGCACTCCGATGCAGCGATCAGCCGCCTTGAACTCGCAAATAAGACGGCTGGCTTGGGTGGTGCTGATGCTCCGGCTTGCCGCTTGAGCTAGCAAGATCACGGAAGTCTCTGCTTTGAGGTACTGCCTGTTCAATTTTTCTACCAGCTCAACAAGATGGTCTTTGCCAGTTCCTAGGAAGGTGACAAGGCCAGGAGGATCGACGACTGACCAAGACTGTTTGCATAACGCTTGTCGAACGCGCACTTGAACGACGTTTGGCGTGTACAAGTTGTCGGCACTCGAAGGCTGCAGCTCACTGCCGCTATGAATATCTTCGTATGAGTGTCGCAATGCTTCAAGCTGCGCATCTCGAAGCATTTGCTCTACCTCGCCCCTCTCTTGGGTTGTTTCACAGAAGACAATGGCTGGAGTTGTCTCAGCCCAGCCGGTGAAGTCACTCTGTGTCGCCCCGGTATACCGATACTTGATCGCGACTTCGACGGTCATTTCGAAGTCGACATCATGTTCGGCAGGGCTGATGATGATCTCGAATGGAGCTTGCGTGCCGAGACCTTCTTTTCGTGGCAAGCTAATAGCAGTGATCGCTTCGCCGATTGAACTCTTCCCAGAACCCCGATCGCCGATCAGTACAATTTTGAGATCAGGCAGCCTACTTCCTTCAACAGGAAGCCCAAGCGTCTGCAGCGCTTCAGTAACCGGAGGAAAGTCCTGAAGAAGACCGTCGACATTGCTGTCGACATCACCTACGGTGCGATTAGCGCCTGGGACTGATCCGCACTGAAGATTGGTAACAGACTTACGCGTCAGGTGGACAGCCGACAAGACAGTGCCGGCACGGGCTGAATCACCATCGTCCATGCCAGTTTTCCGGGCGTCAGAACCGCTCGCCATTGCTCCTCTGCTGCTCTGGGGCCGGATCAATCGCGACGGGCCTGGCGGAATGCGATGTGCTGAGCAGCCAGCAGGGTCTCCTTGACACTGCGCCAAGGCGAAGGCGAGTACGTGTGTTAGGTCTGGACGTGAAGTGTTGGAGTGAGTGAAGGAAGACCTAAATCGAGTGCTACCAGCGGCCGCAGGGTGGCCCAAGCTTTTTGAGGCGGCTTGCTTCCGCGGAGCACGTGCACCACTTCGATCTCCTGCGTCACAAAACTTTTAGAGACTTGTCTCTTTACATAGTATATCCCGAACAGCACAATGTGTCACAGGCATCACGTACCTTGAGTTACTACAGAACACATAGCCGTACGCAGCCACGGCTCAAGGCCAAATTTGCGACAACTTTAGCCAATAACAGCTTCTGCCTGTGAAAGGCGGCTTAGTATGCTGAAACAGTAGACCTAGATAGCTTCTCTCAATTAGAACACTAAGGTATGACCACATCAAATCGGTAGCTGGGAACAGCATTCACTAGCCATTATTGGTACCAGCAGTATCAGCGCCAACTTTCTCACAATCCATTACAACCCTTAACACTGTGCGGCCAGCCGTGCAGATTTTGACCTCCAACCACCCCCACCTTCCTTGATGCCTGATCACAGCCTGCTCAGTAGCGACGACATACAATCGCAACCATTGCTCCGACTGGCTCAAGCGAATCCAAGAGTGGCGTCGAGCAGTACTCTCAAGCGTTTGCTTGGAAAACTCGTCGAGCCTACTTTGTTGAGGACTTCTAGCACCCGATACACTGGCTTTACAACGAGGAGACAAGACGAAGGAGCATCAGCACAGTCCTCAAAACCCTCAATCATAAACCTCTAGACCCGTCAGCTCCATCAGCTTCAGCACTACCCGCTCCGACGCCAGCATCTCCCCATCAGCCTATTACTGCTTCGACAGTAGGCAACAGGGGAGGGACAGGTAGCTCTCGGCGGGAAAGAGCTACTGGTAAACAGGAAGATGCAGCTGAGTGGAGACCAAACTCCTTCTCAACCCAGACAACCGCATCAACCCAAGCAGGAGCCGCTGCTGCTTTGACTGGCGTAGAACAGGGGCTTGACACCTCTCGCTCAACCACGCCAAACATCGCACGCTCGGAATACGACATTCTACAACACAACATGGCATTCAGCGACGACCAAATGGAAATGATTCGTCGGATCATGCAAGAGACTTCACAAGCGCATGCAGCACCTGCAGCACCTGCTCCAGCTCCAGACCCAGATCAGCTCCGTACCTAAAACAACCAGATCATTGATGCTCGCCAAGAGGCAGCTCGTCACGGCACTGACAACAACAATGCTGGCAATGCTAGCAATGATGAGATTCGCCAGGATGGTGTGATAGCAAAGCTGACTTCTTTCACCCGGGATTTGACGTTCCTGCTCGCACTGATCCTTCTCTGAGGGTTGCGACTGTCGGCTCTGACACAGTCGTCTGGGACGTGCACCTGTTTATTGACAGGCTGAGAGATGCAGCGGCATACTGCGGAGCAGACTTCGTGAAGGAACGCATACCAGCTCTACTGCGTGGTTCAGCACAGATGTGGTACTTGTCAGGCAACACGCAGCTGACCAAAACTGGCCTTCGGCATACGAACATTGATGAATGGTGCAACGCCTTAACAGAGAACTTCAGGCGTCCCCTCTCGGAAGCGCTGAACATTTTGGCTCGCATGCGATACTCTTTACAGGATGCCAGCAGTCCGAAGCCCATCGCACAATACGTGTACGCGATCACTCGGCACGCCCGAGACGCTCGTTCTACAGAGCTAGCACAGCAGCTCACATATGCCCATAACGGCATCAACGCCATGCTGCGCCTCAACATAGCCGCTCCTACAGCAACGGTCAGGGTCGCGACATACGTTCGGGATATGGAGCCGTATCGTGACACTTGGGGCGACGCAGCGGAGCATTCTCTTCGCCAACACTCGATGAACTCGGCATCTGGACCTGCGAGTTGGCGGCAATTTGCCGGCAGACCGCCACAACGTATGACTTCTGGGCGAGGGAATGGGCAGATGCCTTTTAGGCCATCGCCACATCCAACTAGCAATCACCAACATCCTTGTGCCCTTAACTGATACCCGCGGTACCAGCAAGGGGGACATCGTCAGCCGTACCAGGAAGCGAACAGCTCCGGCGCCGCGAAACACAGCTGGCCTGGCTTCTACAACAATCGTTCGGCACGAATGCGCCCCTTCGCAGCACGCAGCAATGATGTGGATGACAGCAACGCCGGCGAGGAAGACCATCCGGGTCAAGTGGCGTATTGCACTGAGGCCGAGGATGGCTGGCAATTTGACAGCGGCTACACTGACGGTCAGACCGCTTTTGACAGACAAGAGCAAGAGAGTTATGGAGTGAAGCCAGACAAACCGGCCCAGCCGGGAAGCGTTCTTACAGTGTATTTTCACCATTGGACCAACCAGAGACCGGTTCCTCAGCCATTCAGAGCTGGAAGCGCAATACTTGAGGCCAGGAAATCGACTATTGCAAGGGGCTTTACCGGCACTTGCGTGAAACGAATCATGCCGCACTAGATATCTAGAGGCCGTCAGGTCGAAGAAGCCATCTGCCCACGAGACTTTTGACAGCAGACTTCAACCTCATTACGCTACTGCCTCTGTATTAGCAGATGGACAGAAAGGGACTATCTGCATTGACTTTGGAAATGCCATTACCCTCATTGGCAAGCAGTCCCTTGACAGGCAGGGCGATCGAGAGCCCATGAATGCGAGCTCGTTGCGTGTTCGTGGCGTGGGCAATCGTATCACGAAGGCAACTGGCACTGTACATATTACTATCTATCGTACACGTGCTAGTAGCACTGGCTCACACGTCCGCATCTCATGTATAGTGTTACCGCATCTCAGGCCAAACATTTTGCTGGGCACCGACGTCCTCCATCGAGGAATGGTAACAGATTCCAAGCGACAGCTCTGCGTCACTAACGGCGGCGACGTCCCACTCACTTTTCAACGCCACAAACCAGCGTCCGTAGAGTCGATCAAAGCGATGACAGCGGGGAACGCAGTCATGTGCCGAAGACGTACCTTGGTTCCCCCATATACGGCAGTACCAGTCTCGAGCAAACCTTTGCTCCAGCACCACGTGGCAGCGGTTTGACAGTCTTCGTCTAACAAAGCTGGCTTACTGGCGCATATTTTTGAGCCGCACGATGCAGTCGTTTACGCGTAAAATGACAGCGCTATTGCACTAGGTATCCGAGAATAGTTGCAGCTGTGCACCGCGAAGCGATTGTATTGGGGCGGCATGAAGCACATGCATGATTCCAACTGGTCATTGGCTCGATACACGGAAGACGAGAAAGAGAAATTCTTTCCAGATGTCTTTACAGGCTTCACCGGAGAACAAGCAGCGCCCGCCATCAGCGACTCAGCAGGCTCTACCTGAAGGTAGGTCCGACAGACTGAGGGCACTTCGAGAGCGCGATCTTCACAGAGCCTGAAATCACGTCAGATTGAGCAAGTAGTGGCTGAATTCGAGCGACTGTTCACCAATGACGGCAAGATCGCGAAGATACCAGAGGAAAGATTTGTGTTGAAAGAGCATGAAAGAGCATGGACCTCTCTACACTCTTCGCATCTCACCTGTAGCAATCAAGCAAACAGTGAGTGGAGGCGATAAGGAAGGGGCATCGTACTTGTTTGGATAAAAGATCTTCAGACAGAGTTCATCCTCATACCAATTTCAACAATGCGCTCACCATCCCCTTGGTTGACAACGAGAGAGATTTCGACGCGAAGCTGGCACCCAGGGTGTACGAAAAGCGCTCCGCCATACGCACAGCGTATGATCGGTAGAGTGTTGCGAGAGGCAGGATGGATGTGGTGGTTATCCGGGAGCAACAACAACCCTGGAAAAGCCTTCATTGACGGCATCGTCATCCGCAGCCGCACCTTGGAGGAGCACTTAAGACACTTGCTGACAGTGTTTGAAGCGCTGACGTTGTGTGACTTACACTTTCTGGCAAGGAAGTTGGCTTCCCATCACTCACGCTCTTGGGTCAGGGGGTTAACATTCTTGAGCTCATGACTGCAGCCTCCAAAGCGTTGTCCTTGCCTTCGGCACCTCGTAGACCTCGAAACGCATTCCGGCATGGCAGGATGGAGCCATCAATACACCCCATATTATGTCCAATTGGCAGAGTACTTACAGCAAGACTGGTGGGCTTGAAGTAGCACCTCCAGGAGGGCCGCGCCCTCATTACACCAGCTCTCCTCGCATCGAGCTCAAGCTTGGAATGCTTGACAGCTTCAAAGCACCGCAGGATCACTTCGCAGGCCCGAAGAGGCTAGTTCATTACAATCCCGATAGGCAGCTCTTTTTCTTCGTTGACGCCTCTCAGCATAAAAGGTTTGGCGCGATGGTTGCCCTTGTGCATGAAGACCCAGCCTCTGCTACATCTGCTCTTACAAAGATGGGACGGATCTTGTACCTCCCAAAGACGCTCTCAACAGCGGAGCCTCGCTTTTGGCCAACGGAGTTGGAGGTAGCTTGTCTTTTTTCGACAGTCAAGCGTGTTCGATGGAAGATCAAGGCTTCGGACCACTCCACCATCGTACTCACGGAACACGCAGCCATGACAGGCTTCGCTCAGCAGAGGACGTTGGACTCCAGCTCAAATGACAAGCTGAACAATTGTTTGACCCGGGCTTCACAGTACCTCTCACAGTTTCGAGACAGCTCCATGCATATTCAGGGCAGAGAAAGATCATTCCTGACGCTCTACATCGGCTGACAGCCAACCGAGCGACAGAGGTTCACAAGGAGGGTGATGTATTGGTCATGACCAACTTTATTGATCTGTCGGACTGCCAGGCCACCACTGAAACCACAACACGAGGTGTCTGTGTCAATTGCTCTCTTCCGAGCAGCAGCGAAGCTGTCCATGAGCTGCCGAGAGCAAGCGGTCTGGGTGACAATGCCCTGGAAAGGGTTAGTAGCGCTGAGGCATGCGCCTCATCGTAGAGCATTGCTTTCAATACGCGAACCGGCCGAGACAGCTTAGCTTTGCTGGTCCTGACTGAGGGTCTATCAGTTATTCACTCAGAGCATAAGGCAAGAGTTGTCGGTACAAACGTTTTCAAAGGCGCCGAGCATTTCAGGTCTACCTACCGATCAATGACGACCATCAGCATTGATGCAAAGTCGTGATATTGACGATTGTAAGTTATTCTCAAAGCAACTGGCGCTGCGCTCGATAGCCTTTCGGTGCGAATGTCGGCCTGTGCCTGCGGAAAAAGTATCTTGCAACAGTTGCCAAAGAGAAGCCAACACTCTGTGGGGTCTCGCGCAGGCAGATATCCATCGAAAAGCTGTCGATCTGTACTTAGAGGCCTATGTGCTTGTCAATGCCCAAAATCCTCGAGACTATTGTCAGGATGCTCGACCATTGCTCGCAGTATAAAGACCCTCCCTTACTGACCGTCCACTGCAGGACTTGTTGCTCGCGGCCAGCCAATCTGATTTACGGGAGCGAGCTTCGATCAACCGCTTCGAAGTGTAGTCCGCTTAGTATTGCTTCTCGTACGCCGACATTCCAACCTCGGTATTGGTGACAATCATACATAGGTGGCTTGACAGGCGCCCTCGTAACATCTTGTCCGACGCCGCGAACGCTCAACCTGCTCGGCGCCAAGTCGCCCCGATAACCCTGCCTGTCGAGGAATGCCTTGTTAATGAGGGTGATAGGATTACCATCGTCGACGCAAATATCTTCGTGGTTGCCGCCCGGCGTCAATGAAGCCTGGAAAGTAGCGTGATGTGGTTTAGAATGGTCGTTGCTTCGTCGCGCTGTTGGCCTCTTGGATCTGGCAGCCTTTAGTCTTTGGGGCAGCGTGCTGGGTCTCCCTCAAAGTGCCGGTAGAGCTCGTTGCGATATACAAACTTCTGCTTGCAGGTACTGCATGCGTGCTTCGCGTGATTGCTGTCCGAGGGTTGCAAGAGATGGGAGGAATTGACAGTGATAAGCTCCTCAGCCCGTAGCTCCTCCTGTCCCACTGAGAAACTCTCCTGCTGAGTGTCGTCACCAGCGTCATCTTCACCCGTGGCGCCATAATCGTATTGCTCATTCTCCGCTTCAGTGGTATACGCCTCTGCGTTTTGTTCCGTAGCCATGCCGTCGTCAACGTAGTTGCTGCGCGCTGCAAAGGGTCGCATGCCCGAGCGATTGTTGTTGGAGCCAGGCTTGCTGCATGGCGCGGCGCCGGAGTTCTTCGCGTTCTGCTGTGGCGCACGTGTCGGCTCTCCGCTGCTTGTGACGGCGAGACGGCTTGCGGATGGAAGCAGAGGTGCGATGTTTGGTCGCTGACCCTGTCACTGCTAGTAGGGTTGACGCTGGCCTCCTTGCTGGCACCGCGAGTAAGGTTTAGAGTTCTGATAACAATATTGAGGGTTGTTGCCCTCAAGCGGCGGTGGCCTGTAGGGTACCTGACCATTCCCGCGGCCTTGAGCCATACCTTGGTACTGACGACAAGCGTTCGATGGTCGGGAGTTCGTAGACTGGTGGCTAGAACGCGAGCGAAGGATGTGTTCTGCGACCTCGGCCCACGTATCGCGATGGCCGCCCATCTGTCGGACGTATGACGCGATTGTGTCCGTTGGTGAGGGCTCTACAATATTGAGGCGTAGCATGGCGTCAATGCCGTTGTGAGCATACGTCAATTGTTGCTGAGCTTCCATGAGCCCGGCGTCGCGAGCGTGTCGAGTAATGGCGTAGACGTATTGCGAGATGGGCTTCCGATTGCTGGCGTCTTGGAGGGTATACTTCACCTTGCTCAAATTGTTGAGAGCTTCTGACAACGGGCGTTTGAAGTTCTCTGAGAGTAATTTGTACCACTCAGAGATCGCGGAATGGCGTAGACCTGTCTTGGTTAAGCTGTCGAGCCCTGTCGAGTACCACATTTGAGCTGAACCTCTCAGTAGCGCTGGAATGCGCTCCTTGACCAAGTTGTCGCCTCGGTCCGCTGCTGAGTGCTTGAGACGGTCGATGAAAATGTGTACGTCTCTGAACACAGTGTCGGAGCCGACAGTGACAACGTCGCCTTCGCCGAAGGAGGCGTCGAGGTCTGGGTGGAAGAAGCCAACTTCTGAGTCACGCCACGAAGGGAAGCGCCTGTCATCATCGCCAGCAGCTGTCTGACGCTCGTCGAGGGCGTTGTTGACCTCCTCAGTGATTCGCTCACTATTGTCGGGAGCAAAAGGGCCAGCAAGTCTTTGGGCTGCTAAGGCCTTGTGGATGAGCTGTCCCAGAGCAGCGAGTTGCTCCTCATCGAAGGCCATGTTGCGTGGGATCTCGTAGTCAACACTCGTCGCGTTAGAGCGGGCAGTGTTTGGTCTTGTGGTAGCACCAGTCGAGGTTGTAGACACGCTCGTCGTTAATGAGAAAGTTGGTTTTGATGAACCTTCTGCTTCTTGTCGGAGAGTGGGCGCAGCTGCCGTCGGATTGTGTGCAGCTGCTGGCTGAGTGGGGGCGCCTTCTCTGGGAGCGGCTGCCCTTACCTCAATGCCTGGTGCTGAAACCGAACTTTGGGGCTGTCGAGCTGGCGTTGGCAATGGTGATGCTGGAGCCGGTGTGGTCTGGAGGAAGACGGTGGATAGAGTCGTGTGCCGTGCTGATGACCCTTCGTCTTGTCTCGTCGTTGTCAAGCCAGTGTACTGATACTGCAATTCCTCCACCGGGTATGCTTCGACGAGTCTTCGAAGATGACGCTTGAGAGTACTGCTCGATTCCAGTCTTGGATTTCCTAGAGCAAATAGGTGTAAATGCCGCGCGTGTCGTGTCTCGTTGCCGCTGAGGAGGCTATAGTCAGGCATCAAGGTAAGTTTGGTCGCGGTCACGGCTGTGCATCTAGCCGCACGGTATCAAGTTGTAATGTTCCGTAGAAAGGTTGGTGCAGTCACTGCTGGTGCCAATCATGGCTGGTGAATGCTGATTCTCAGCTACCAAATTGTCATGGTTATAGTGTGTCGATTTTAAGTAGCTATCTAGGGCAGCTGCTAAAGCTAAATAGCCGAGACCATCTGGTCTGAGCTTGGCTTATGTAACGTGCCGTGTGGAATTGGTTTGAGTTGTGGCCGGAGTATTCAGAAACTAATCAGTTGCGCAAGTTCTGCCGTCGCGACACTGTAATGTTCGACCATCTGAGGATACCGAGGACCAGACGGGCTGATTAGTTGATATAGTCGTGTTGAGCTGTGAATGGCGTTGAGCTGTCCAGCACAAGCAGGGCCTTCAACTTGCTACGTTGCACGGCTATTATGAAACCTCGAGCTGTACGACCGTGTAGAGGGTTTCAAAGACTGGGCCACTGAGAACCGTTCTGGACCAGAAGTTGACGAGTTCTTGCAGATGATGGCAGGGACAGAGTTCGCAACCAAAGTCTTCCAATTGTGGGAGCAAGCCAAGGCTAACAAGAAGGCTGCGAAAGAGGCTGCAGCAACAGGAATCGCCCCAAGCGTCTTGTGGGATTCAGAGTATTTGAGCAGAGCCATAGAATGGACGACCAACTGGGTGAGGGCGGGCCGGTATCGTATCACAAAATACAGCCGGCGAGTGATGAGGTAAGTGCTGAGGGTGGGAAGGTAGGACAGGCATAGACGGGTCTTGACGAGGAAATGGTGCAGGCAGGCAGTCTCTGGCAAGATGAAGAGCTCGCGCTGGTCGGCTTGGTCCAACTCGAGGTTATAGCAGAAGATGGCCTGGCTACTGCGACTCGGCCTCGATCAACAGCGCTGGAAAGCCACATGGGCTGAAGCTGCACTTTCTTTAGTGCCATTATAGAATGAGTTCTATTACATTAAAGAGCAACAGTGACAAAATCCTGCGACACCGTCTCAAATCCACTGCTTGTTGTCTCGATCGATACTTGCTTGGCAAGGATGATTGATCCTTTTGGCAAGGGTCGTTGGCGCTAACAACGGGGTCTGCCAGTGCTGTTTTTGCTGTTCTGGCTGCAGAACCAATGCCGTTGGTACGCCAGTGTTTTGTTGAAAGCATTATTAGCAAAGACACGCGCCTCAATGTGCAGATTGTCAGCCATTGACACAGTCAGGCCTCAAGGCCATTAGAGGGTGGCCTAGCAGCTCATCGATGTGACGATGATTGAACCTCCTTTCCTGTACTGCGAGAAATTCAGAATTGGCTCGATCAGCAATCAATTAAGAAGCTGCCAACGACGTAAAAGTAGCTTTAGCGTGAGATTGCCCACCTCAGGAACTCCAATGTTCTTTGTGATGATACATACGATCTACTTCTTGTTACTGTTGGCTCTGGAGGCGTTAAAGACGCTGTTGGCAGCAAAAGTGGTGACTGGTAGAGTAGAAAGTTGAGAATCTTTGTATGAGCGCTCCGCACGCTGCCCGGCGATTATCAAAAGGGGGTTTCGCAAGGGCAACATGGTAGCATGACTTGCACAAGGACGTCAAGGCTGCTACAAACCTTACCATCTACAGGTTCTAGGGGGCCATGCCGAGGGTGCATTTTATTCTAGAGCCTGTCTTGCTTGAAGTACTGCGGCCTTGGACAACAATGACGGTCTGCAGCCACAGACTGGATGAGTAACTTGAGCGGCACTGCCGTCGTTGTCATGTTCTTATTACCTTGACACCTGCACCGTGGCGATTGATGCTTTGTGCTAGGATCTCGTGAATGAACCACTGATCGGTCAGCAGGTGGTGTCGACGTTGCCGTATGGCTGACTAGCGGTCCATGTGTCCACTAAAGCTGAATAGAGCTCGTACAATGATTGTCTGGCCGCCAAGATCTCGAGTCGAGGCATACCAGGAAATCGCATATTGGCCTCGTTGTGACCAGCAGGCCATGGCTGTCCGTTCGAGCAGTATGGCTATATAGACGTCAATTTACCTTCTGACTGCAGTCAGGGCTCACGCGATGACTGCTCATCGAATGGTAGACGCGAAATCCAGCGAAGTCCCGTATGACAGCACTTGGGTAGCCACAGGTCGCTGAGCATCGTGCACGCTTCGCAGCTTTAAGATATGCCCATACATGCGGTACTTCTCACATGATGGCCACGCTCGAGGATGTCTTGAACCACTGCTGCCATTGGGATTCTGACCGGTCAATCTCTTTGTCCACAGCGACGATGCTCCATTCAGAGAATCCCGGGTTGATGCTCTGACGATTCTCTACGATCCTGACCCACGACTGGGTAGAGGTTCAGGGTCCTTGTGATGGCAGAAGATTGGGCTTACTGACCGCTGGAACGTCGTTCCGCCTCCAGGTTGCACTTAGGCATCCCTAAGGCATTGTCCCTGAACGCTGATGGTCCGCGCTGCCGAGCAAGGTCCGGAGATCGATCGTCGCGAGCGCCTGGCGACCAAGCACAGTATCATCGCACGTCCGTGCGTTATAAGGCCGTACTGAACCTTGTCTTGATTGCCTTTCAGAGCATACATGGTATGCCTCCACGCCGAGACGCGAATAGAATTTACACACGGAGATGTTAACCCACTGTATGTCGCTCTTCGCAAGCAGAAGCCGTTGGCTTGAAGCAGATCGCAAAGGCGGCCTTGAAGACCGTAGCTACAGTATGTGCGGGGCAAAGACACTGTAACGCTGCTGGAGCTGCGTAGTTATTGGCAACCCATGTCTCGCTCTATATGGTCATACGACTTCGACACATGCATGGTTCGCATTTGCGAAGATCGCGCTCATGTAATACGACGATTAACAACATCAGCCGCGCTCTCACTTGTCACTAGCAGCTTTGAATGCTCTGTCATCGCAGCATTTCCTGGAACACGAGTAGAAGCAGTTGGAGCAGATTGATCGATAGTCCACGGCTGGCGATGGACAATGAGGTGACGAGAGATAGGATTCTGCTGCTATTGTTGCAATGCGAATAGGATAGAAATCTCCATCCTGCTGCTCTTGAAGCACCGATGGCGGCAGCAATCGAGCTTGGCCTCAAGGAATCCCTCCACAAGCAGTGTGTCCCGATCATGCTCGAACTTTGACAGACCACGCATTGCAGCGCTTGGACATGATCAGCGAGCCAAGTAAGATAGCGATACTCGTCCTGCAAGTCATCCGGAGTCTTAAGGTAAATTTACAACTTGCTGGAGGTCCTCTTTCAGCTTCTCGGCGTACTGATCCATGCAGTGTACATCACTTTTCAACCCCTGGACAAGATTCTCGAGCTTCCGCAAGCGGGGACATCCCTTGATCTGTTCCTGGAACTGCGTGATGATGGGTTGATCCAGCAAGAGAAACGTGCAATCCTTCTTGAACTTCTCTGCGACTCCTGCAACGTGCGCTGTCATTCGCTGGCGTGCTGTTTCCACGCAGGCTAGCGCGTCCTCTGTGCTGCTCTTTGCAGCCATATTATCGCGCAATAGCCGATGAATTCCCTCAGCTACATGCTGGGCGTGCTCCTTGATTTTTCGAATAGCATCAGCAGGTGAAATCCCCTTGTAGTCCTCGGTCAGAGTAATATCCACAGGCTGTCGCATCGTAGAGTGGAATGCCTTGACGCTCTCTGGCTCCTTGCATTGCATAGCCATGGCAGCCAGATAGAAGAAGCGCCGCCAAGCACTGATCGCCATCGCTGGAGGGAGCTGTTTTCCAATGACGCGATGATACGCATAGGCCATGACGAAGACACCACAGCTATCATTATCTTCTTGGCGTTGCCCGCGTGTTTTCTCGACGTCAAATGTCCAAGAGTTGTCGTCAACGTGATTTGGAAGATAACTGAGAATAGCATTTTTGTGGGTCTGAAGTTGCTGAAGGCTCATCTCGTACTTCGAATCGTACAAACGAACGTTTCTGTTTTGGAAATCGAGTACCGCCATGATCCAATGCTGCTTGTCAACGTTGATAGGCTGAAAGAACAGACTGATGTCCGCTGGGAGGTTGCGGCGGGGTTGACGCTGTACTAAGCCATGTTGCCTGTCAACTGACACGGGCCAGCCAACGACGTACGTATCATTTGGCATAAGTACAGGTAAGATTGTGTGGATGTCGTCATCCGTGAGCCAATCTCGGCGCAACAACGCGCGGCTTGCGTGGTCCAGTCTCGCGGATGGCCCCTCGCTGTCAGGTTTCATGGCGGTGACTGGCAGTCGAGTGGCATGAGCAGCTTTGGCAGACGCAGATCTCTGGAAGCTGCTTTGTCGCTCCCTGAGGCTTGGTGTGGTGAAGTCGGTACCTGAAGAGTGGAGTAGAGCATCTGAACTTGGAAGATCAGGAAGGTAGTGGTTGTCACCAGCGCGTGGCCTCTCGATCGAGCTGGGTGCAGATGCAACCTCAGATCCTGTGCGCTTCGAAGATTCGTTCTCAGGCGTTGAGTTGGAGGCTGCGTGTAGGTCGGGACCCATTTCTACAAGTTGCATAGAGACACTGTCGCTGTGGGCTGAAGAAGGCATAGAAGGTGAAGCGCATAGGCTTTGCTTCGCGTCTAGCGTCGGTCCCCTTCCAAACTCGCAATCTTGATTAGCATCAGGTGTCTGTGGGTTCTACCCAACAGTTGGTGGTGCTAGTGTTTGAATCGAGGGCGCAGGGCTGTTTTGTTGGACTGTCGTATCGAAGGTATTCAGGCCAAATGACGAGACGATCTTTGATGCCACATGCTTCGCACTGTCATCTTGTGCAGAGTCCACGGGCGACACCATCCGAGGGTCTTTGGACCCGCGACAATGTCTCTTACTCGAGCGGGGATCGTCCTCTTCTGCTGCTGAGTGGTTGAAACCATCGTCGTGAGCAGCACAGGTCGGCGAATCCGCCTGAACGGCTTGATGTGCGTCTTCATGTTTCTTTCTCTTGCGACTGTCGGAATCTGCTTGTGCGCGTTTTGGCCTGTCTTCGCATGTGAGTTGTTCTATCGCCCTTTTCACATCATCTGGCGCAAATGATGCTGTAGATGAGTGACGAGGTACTGGATTATCCCTGCGATGCTGCGCTGCAGCTGCGATTGCTGATCGCGCAGCGTCCAAGGCCTGTCATGGTGAGTCAGTATCTACGTCATCAGGTCATGTGTAGCAGAAGCTGACCGCAATCGAAGACAAGGTGTAGAGCTCTGAAGTGAAAGATGATGACATGAGCTGTGCAAGCCCTGGTGTCGATGTCAGTCTCCTCTAGTCAAGGACGGCGTAGACACAGCAAGGCGGCCGTCTTACCGAATTCACCGATAATCTGGCCGGCACTCATGATCCACCTCGGGCCGTCGCTGGGTTGATCGGCAGCTGGTGCTGATGTCCCCTGTATTGCCGGATCCTTCTTCGCCGGCTCAGGTCTGGTCTTCCCAGCAAGTTTCTTGACCGTCGCCTTTGTCGTGCCACTCGCGGATCGCACCTGGAGATTCGCATTCTCGTCCACAACGGTGAAAAGCTGCTTCATCTTCGGATGGAGGTTCAGCAGATCTGCCCAGGAGATGTTCGGATGTAGGTCGCGTGCTTCTTGGCATGTTTCAAAGAACCACTCAAACAACTGCTCCCGAGCCTTGCAAGAGGCCTCTGCGAGCTTCAGACCCTGCTGGATTCTGCTTTCTAGTGGCGACACCTGACGGTCTACGTGTGCCATGGTGCCTGAGCCGTGAGTGCGAGGCAAGTCAGAAAGTGTCGAGCCCTCGGAGACCTGAGTCTTGTTGCGTCGGGGCCGGAGAAAGGGAGTCATCGTGATGATCTCATGCTCGATGGTTATACCTGTGGTATACGAAGGTACATGTACATGTGCCTTGCTGTGAGTAACAGTAACAAGCCCGTCACACACGCATGTTTAGCGCCAACTCAATAGGTTATTCATGAACATATCTAAGCGTAAATATGCCAGCTGAAGTGGAAGATCAGTGCGGGCGCTAGCCGATTAGCTGGCGAGACAATCACGTGACAAAGCCCACTGCCCCGCGCTGAGCCACGCACGGACGCAGAAAGTGAGCAGATCTGCGTCTGTGCACGGATGCAGAATTGGTCAATCGCTACAGCAGGCATCTCGACGTGGGTAGGCCTTCGCAGACAGACAGCCGAGAATCAAGGCGCTCATCAACAATTCGAGCTCGACTTATGTGTCCAAGCATCGGTCGAAGAATGCCTCAAGTAGGCAACAGCGCGAGCAGTCTTGCATTCGAAGCATAAGGTTCAGCTCTCACATCTTGGCGTCACTCTGCCAATAAGAAAGGTCAAGCAAGCCTGAGGTTCTGCCCTCCTCGGGAGGTGCTACGGACGCGTTGATTTCTGCGAGGCCACGCCTGCGAACGGAGGCAGCTGAGAACAATTCACCCTCATATCTGCAACTCTAATACTACCGAGTGCCGGCGCTCATGCATGCGGTAACCTTGCAGCAACGCTCCGTACATCTCAGTCCACGCGACGCATCGACCTATGTAGTGTCAGGGCGGCTTCTGGCAGCCTGTCACCGTCATCAAATGCCGCAGCTGTGCAGAAGTTACAACCTTTTTCAAAGCCTGGAGGAGCTTCTCGGTGCGGCTCGATCGGGGTTCGATATATTTGCATGCTAGCGAAGCCACACAGGCAGAGGACGCGTGAGGGCTGGTAACTTGTACCCGCCAGATCATATCAAACCGACGGCACAGAAGCTCGAGGTCATTGGTCGAGCCCGAGCCACCGATATGGAGGCCACCCTGAGTCCAGAAGACCGTCAATGTGTTCTCCGCGGAGTCCATATCTAGTGGCGCTGTCAAGGGCTCCCAGCCCTGTAAGCTCACCCGCGATACAATTTATCGACCGCCAGCCGTGCATAATGTTAAGACACATAACAGCATCAGAGCCTTGATGGAATCTTGGCTGTGGTTGCAGGCAACCTGCATCTTCCTGCGGACGATTGGAGCGACTTGGCGGCAGAAAGCGTCTCTATCAAAGAATCTGCATCGAAGCGATGCTGTAGTCGACACACCCGCGCACCTTTCCAGCCCAATAAAGAACTTAGTAGCATACCTAGCGTCGACAACGAGGGTCAGGACGATATGCAACACACGTGGGGCATGATCCACGACTTGCCAACGGTGAGATGCCTAGTACAGACGAGTCTGCTCAACATATGGGTATTAAAATGCGATGAGGCGACGTCAGACGTGCAAGCAGAAGCATGCCATCAATCCCACAGATCTACGCACGCTTCCCCTCCGGTAATATTGGTAAAGGCGCATTTCCATCTCAGCTTGGTTTCCTTTAGCATGATGGGGGACGCTACTTGCCTGATCTGCATTCGACGCTGTCCGTCGGGACGTCGAAGCAGGTTATTTTTCGAAAGACGATGTGTATCACAAGGCCGTTTTTGATGTTCCCTGACCTTCATCGCTAGACAGACAAGACGCATTACGCATTCATGGATGGCGCATTGGCGACAATGTCGTCAAGAGCAGTGGATCACTCAACGATGACCTGCAGACTGCTGAAGTCGGTGATTGTGATGCAATCCGTGGTCTAACGGCGGACCAAGCACTTTCGACGGATTACAAGGTGTTTGTCGTCGTTGACGTTGAGAAGGAATACGCCATTGTTGCAGTCATCAGAATGCGGCAGAGTTGCGTGTTTAATTGCTCGATGATCTAGCGTGAAAGCTCAGTGCTTTGGCGACACGACTGGCGAACTTGAACATCTTCTTGATCACGTGAAAAAGGCCGATTATGTTCGCGCATAGGGGCCGCAATTTCTTCTCTGACTAGGTACAGAGAGGACCTGAAGCAAAGCGACAGAACAGTAGTGGAGTGTATGCCGCCGTTCTCGCGATTTATACATACACAATCGACAGCTTCCGCAGCGGGTCTCGCCTGCATTGTAGCGATGAGCCACCGGACAGGCCGTATGCCACAAGACAATATGAGTAAGCTCGTGCTAATATATGCGAAGAAGTCCGGGTAAGTTCTTAAGTATTCACAATGTGGTGCACCCCACAAAGCGCAAGAAAGGTTTCAGAAACAATGCCACATTGGCGCCTTGTCGTGCGGATTTCTGCTCAACGTCGCCAAGCGGCTCTTTAAGACGGCCACCCGCATCTAAGAAGCTGGCGAGTCAGGGAGGAATGGACGCCATTCACTCTTCTCTTAAACGTGGCCATCGGACTGCTGCGAGCTCTCGGTCCTATATGCCCGGACTAGACGCAATCATCGAAAAAGCGAAAGGATAGGGCAATCTTGCTGCAACAGTGATCTCGTTGGGTTCGTGCCCGACTCTAGGAGCTGTACAGTTGCGCGTTACCGGACGGTGTACGTGCTTGACGACTCAGTTCAGCAACTGTTGCCACCGTACAGCGCAGGTCCCGGATCTTGCAATGGCTTATCAGCTTCATGTAGTCCTAAATAATATTTGCAGCTGTAATTACACGGTCAGCGTGAGAGCACAAAGGTATCGACGGCGCTGTGCCGAAGAAGCACAGCCTTGGAATCTACACAATGGTCGGCATTGATGTTCAAAGGCCTCATTACAGATGGATCACCGATGACTCGTTCATCAGTTTCTCATGTTTCATGCAAGGGATTCTCGAGCTGCTAATGATCACAGCCGAGATCCATACAAACCGCAATTGAAAGCTCATCTTCATGCTCGCTAAGCAGACGGACGCAGTCATCCGATCAAGCCCGTTGTCTACTGCACCAGGCTAAGTGCGAAGTTGACCAGGAATGCTGCACTCTTTGAGCCATGTGCTATAACGGCTACGAGCCTCACTGAATCACTTTCTGCGAACGCATGCTCGCTCGCCATCTTTGGACAGCGCTCTCGCATGAGCTCGCCGAAGTCGCAGGGCATTCACCTGATGTCAGTATGGGTATCGTGCAATTCAAGAGCGCGGTGACAGCACTGAATATGCCAGACAAGAGATCCGCGCACCCCAAAGGGGCTGTAAGTGCAAGAAACGATGGTAGGTGGCTGCCTGGGCGCTACTGCCGCCTCATTCACCACACTCAATTAGTCGTGCGTCCAGGTACCATCGTGAATTCAGGTCCAAGCTCGTGCGTGGCCCTATCGATTGTGACTAGCAGACTTTTTGCGCAGGAGAAAATGTTTCTTATCGGCACCAAAGACAGCTTGCGCTTCTCACCTTTCGTAAAGATGCTAGACCATACCAGTCATGAATCAGACATGGGGGAGAAAGTTGTGGGCCTTGGCATCCTCGCTGTCCTATGTGACTCCGACGTTGCGATTTGTGACCCAGCAGACATTGGCGACCTGGCCTTGGCGATACCGTCTGAACGTAACAGTCATGGTGGGACTGATTGACTAGACTGCGCTAGAAAATCATCAGCCACGATATTCGCGGCTTACGCAACAATAACTCAACAGAGTCAGCATGCTTGCAAGCGTCAGAACCTAAGTCACATTCCTATCGTCTTTACCATCAGCTGATCTTGGAACTAGCCATTGTCTCTGGCGGATATTACACGCATTTGTGCTCGATCCATCTGCGTCTTGAGCTATACGAACACGCTAGGTACTCGGATGTTTGTCGCAGTGCCCGTGTGATACGCGGCAGCGTCGTAAGAGCTGTGGGCACTTCGTATGTCATCTCTCTATGAATAGGGTCGTCGGCTATAGTCTAACCTAATTCGGCTGTAGGGCGAATGACACCATTGTTGCACTGTGACACTCTCTAAGATAGGATCGAGCATGTGAGGTACTGCTTTGAGGGCAAGATGTCAGTCTTTCTTGCTCTGCAGCGTCTTTTCCGCGCTCACTCATTCTGTCACCTAACAGCACGCCATCTCAGAGCCCACGCCTTCACAAGCCTAGCGCAATGGACCAACACCAGGGGCAAATCAAGGATGACCGCATAGTGGCACTATTGGCGTCTTGGGCCGACTACCCATAGGCATTTCCATCCTTTTTTGTCGGGACTGGAAAGACAACAACACAGGGTCTTCTGGGGGGTTGGCTCTAATGGTGCTGACGCAAGCGGCATCGTCAGAAATCACCTGGTCCAAGATGTCGATCTGCCAACGAGCAAGAAGATCGCTTCAGTCACCACAGCCATGTGAAAGCCTCTGCAATGTCTCGGACAAATCTGCGACTGCCACCTGGTAAATCATCAACGCGACCGCCACTTCTACGCATGCGTACAGGTCAAGGTCTGTTGCTCTCAGCGGTATGCCTTTCAAATATACCGCGGCGGCGGACGATGAGCTATGCGACGCCCCATTCAAGCGTGTGGCCGTGGAGCTGAGCCTGTCGCCCACTTCGAGCGTGCTAGTCCTTGATATAGCGCAGCTACCGCTCTATTTCCGTGTCATCGTTGGAATTGTCGGTCCCCAATCCAGCTTGAACCCACGACACCTTAGGCACGCTAGCCGTGTGTCTGCCGCCTCGTCCAGCGCATCGCATCAACAGTACGCCGACACCACAGGTGAGCTAGGGCTCGTATTGTCCCAGATTGTCGAGCTTGCGCACTACCTGATCGAGCTGCGTGCGCCTCCCAAGAGCGATGCGCGGATCGGCGCCTATGCGCAACGCCCCCATCGAATATATAGAGCATACGTCCCTTGCAGGAATGGAAGCATTAGGGATTCGAAAACACAAATGACCAGCCTTTAGGAGATTTCGACGAGCATTGATTATCATGTGTACCTGGACTGACGGCAGGATCATCAATGCAAAGGTAAGTGATGTTCTGAGCATTCAGTCCGAACGAGGCTACGGAAGCGAAGATGCTGCATTGTTGGCACTTTCTTCTGGACACGAACGGACTCGGGATGGACACAGCAGAAGGTTATATGTGTGCGAGGGCCTACGCTGGCTCGATGATACCAGACGGACACCCTATGGCAGATGACGGACCATTGTAGATGGTCGGATATGAAGCGACAACATTGGTGTGTCTAACCTGAATGCCACAATGGTTTACTTACTGACATGATAAATACATGGTATACTCCTTCGCTCGACTATTGATATGTCCGGCGTCAGTTTCAGAGAACGTACCATAGTCTGCACCTTCAACAGTAATTGGCCATGGCACGAGCAACTACACAAAGTCCGTTCCTCGTTCTCTCTAGATTAGAAGACAGCAAAACTGGCCGCCACCTACGACATCCAAACCTTGACCGTCTCTCGGGCTTGAGACAGAGCCTTATATAACACATCAGCCGCCAATAGCATCTTCCCATTTCCCGCTGGAATGCCAAAACGAGGCACTCCTGCGCAAGATTCAGAAGCTTGCTATACCTAGTTCTATCGCGACTTAGGGAATCCACGAAAATCCTCGCGACAGGCTCTAGCTCCAATCCATCCGTTGCCCTCTCTGCCTCAGCATAAAGCTCTACCATCGTCTCCGTGGGACAGATTATCGCCTTCGCTATCTCGCGATAAGCCTGGTCGCTTCTTCTAGCTTCCAAACAACCAGTTTGTCATCGCAAGTCCTGTAAGCAGGAGCCAGAAATTTTGGAACCTGCGAACGGGACACATCAACCACATGGTTTGTAGGTCGACGAGTAGAAAGTTTGCCGCTTGGTGAATGTCAGAAAGTGACAGATACGCTTGTTTGTACGGTATAGTCGCGAGCTCGCCACAGCCGGCTCTCGCAGTTTGGTGACCTTACGATCTGCTGAAAGTCATATTCTCCATGGAGCTGCAGTGCAGTCCACTCAAAGTCGTAGTAGAGTTGCACTCTGGAGATGAAACTCTCTCGGTCACTACTGCAGTAAGTGCGTCGAACAGCATCGGCGGAAGCTGGATCCTGGGCCTGATTCAAGACCAGTTCCCTGGACCTATGGAACTGCCAGAAAGACTCTGGATCTAGGAAATGGACATTCTGGTCCGGTAATGATGTGTGCCTTACTAGGAGCACCTTCTGATTCCCACGAAGCCCACCGACACCTTTACAGAATTGTTAGTTCTAACTGACGCCTCTCCGAATCGAACCTGCACTTGAAGAGCTTTCGGTGTGATGTTCACTACCAGACGATTTGAAGGTAAGGAAGAAGGCTTCCAATTGTGAGATGCTCTTTGGCAGGCAAAAGCATTGGACTAGCATTTGTGTAAGGCTGAAGATTGAAGCGCAATGGCAGGCAAAACTGGCGAAGTTGAGTGCATCATTCGAGCCGCACGAGGATTCTACAGAGAATTTCTGTTCTGAGTTTCTAGAGTAGCTGGCGCAGAAGTGTCAGGTTCCGTGGAGCGTCTTCCATGCTTCGAAAGGAACGATATCACCAGTCGTGACTATAGCTTGGTGTTGCTTGGCGACTGATGTCGAAAGGACGCAACTCATTGCTCAACCTCAGGCCGCTTGACAGCTGGCCTGATGGCGAATACGTCCACGAGAGCACTCAGCACAACCGGAGATGCACAGAGTAATTGACACAGGTCCATTGCCCGGTCAGACAGCCCGCTGTTACAAGCGAACGTACGACCTACTTCTCTAAGCCAGACAGCTCTGTCGACCATGCGCACAGTCAGCAACATAGACCAAGACTTCGAGCATGTCCGAGCCCCCCGAGTTTCATATTCGCGGAAGCGAAGTACAATAGCGACAAGTACTGCTCACCATTCCACTAGAAACACCCAATATACGCTCAGAGTGACCTCGCTGATGCCACGCTGGGATCCAGCGGCATTGACGAGAAGCTACCATCGGCCGATCTTAAGCACACCAGACCGCGCCGGTTTGGCCTATTAACTGTTGTATTGCTGCATTAGCTGCTCAAGAAGTTCCGAAGTACCTTGAAGTCTCAGTATCTGGTTTGAGCTTCCGGATGGGCTTCTTCGGAAGCGGACCATACGCGGACACCATCTGCGAGCTTGACGCATCGATCTGCCTGCTTCTCTTCCGCAATTTATCAGTGAAGGCCATCAGCTGCAGCTTTAAGGTACCATTCTGTCCGACCGTCTTGTGAGACGAATCAGAAAAGGTGGATTTGGCAGGTTGCACTAGACCGTTGCTCTGCTTGAGGTGCTCCTGAGTGAGATCACAGGAGGCCGACTGCTGAGCGAACGATGATCCTGATTGACTGTTCATACGGAGATCGGATACCTGCATGCGCTGCTGTTGATAAAGTGCCACGTCGTGAGCAGAACGCTGCAAGTCATAGTCATTCGGACGTTCAGATGAAGCACTTCTAGCCACCATTGGTGTAGCTGGCGAACGCCGAGCTCTGTATGCTGTGCGGTAGCTTCGTGAGCGCTGCTGTCTTGGCGTATCGCTTCTATCACGGCGACGAAAGTCTGGGTCGCTGGACTTGTACATGCCATTCTTGACGGCATCGAGGAGAAATAGCGCTCTGGGCTACTGGACGGGCACATACTATCCTTGTCGTTGATTGAGGGAGAATAAATACCACCAGTCTGTAGTGTGCCTGATAGAACCACTCCCGGAATTTCCTTGCGACCGCTGGTTTCTGTTTTCTACTGCCATGCTTCGACGGGCGGAATGCCCTTCGAAATTCTGCTTGGCGTTCTGGTGCCGCCGCAGGTGGTATTCGCAATAGTCAATATGCTCGCGCGCCATGGCATGCCGATCAAGGCCACGTAAAGCCTGTACATCGATGCGCGCATGATCCTCTGCTTGCCCGTCTTGTATTGACGGCTTGGGCAGCTGCAATGCCGACCTGTACCCCACGACAGACATTTGTTCCAGGATATGAGCTTCCTGCTGCAGCCGAGCAAACTGCTCTTCCATGGTCAAGATGGATGCGCGTACACTAGCCGCGCTGCAAAAGCTTTCAAGAGAGAGATTCCTGAGCTCTTGCTTGACCTCATGCTGGCTTTGCAACTGAGCCGTATGCATGCATGCTTCGCTTGATCTACCTCTGCCCAGATTGATCGTATACGATGCTTCCTGTCCAGCATCATGTGTGCCTGCCTGTCTTTCCGCCGACTGCGCGTTCTGGGCCGTTCCTTGACCGCCGCCATCCCATGAATGGAGACGACCATCCGGCAATCACTCGTCCAGCGTCTCTTCTTCCCCATCTAGCGACCCGTTGTCCAGCATCTCTTCCTCATCGCTCTCCTGATGCATCGCTGCGGAGCTCAGCTCTGGCTCTGTCTGCGGTTTTGCCGACTCAGCTTCCTGAGCTGTCTCTTCAGCGGC
Source organism: Teratosphaeria gauchensis (assembly GCA_007113925.1). Classification (NCBI taxonomy): domain Eukaryota; kingdom Fungi; phylum Ascomycota; class Dothideomycetes; order Mycosphaerellales; family Teratosphaeriaceae; genus Teratosphaeria; species Teratosphaeria gauchensis. Next base: position 66,340 of record VCMR01000030.1, read on the forward strand.
GCTCTCTGATGACTGTAGGCGACCACCTTGCACACGCATGGACCAACCGTCCACCACACCTTTCCACCAATCGTTCAGCATTCCTTCCTCGTCGCTCTTCTCCTGCAGTACCGTAGAGGTCGATTCTGGCTGTAATTGTGAAGTGCTCAAGAGCTCGGTCGCAAATCCGTCCATTCCGGCGCAATCGCTGCTGCTTCTGTTCTGCAACGATAGCGGCTGCGTGTAAGTGCTTGTAGCGATCACTATAGGTGGCAGGAGGCGAGGATGGAGAAGGGAAGGATCAGACGTGGAATGCGAAAATACTTCTTAAACCTCGCCACAGACAAGGGATAACGTGCCACCGTGACGCGGTTTTGGAGGGTGCCGTGGCAGGTGCAATGCGCCCGTCGCACAACAATGCTTTGCTCCGCGCTGGGAGCTTTGTATGCTGGCTGGAGTGTCGCGTCCACGATGCACATGAAAAGAGCGCAGGTGCCTGCTTTCAGCTCTCGCCTTCTCCTTTCGCATAATTGCGGCCACCTCTCCGGTTGTGACCAGTTACGCATCCGAATCTTGGGGTGGCGTGTCTACTGCAGAGAGACAGCGGCGCTCGGAATGGTATTTGCTAAGATGGGCATCGGAGCCGTAGCCGGACGTTCCTGCCTCCATCCCTGCAGAATCGAATGCGGGCATGGCGACATCACAAGATCAGGAGATGTTGGCGCGCCAAAGGTCTACTGGCAATGCGACAACTCACTGACGAAAGCAGAAGGAGTACGGCGGCCCGTACCGCGGCCCGCGCCGCTCAATGCCGGCTGCAGCCTGCAGCGACATCCTTAATTCATTCACCTCACCCCAACACCCTTGATCTGCATCAGTAAGCTGCCTAACATTGCGCACCTATCATTCGCATTTCGGTAACTTCAGACCTATGCACAGATTACCACAGCTTAGCAAGGTTCTGTAGCGTGGCTATTAATTGCCGCTAGGGCATCTGGAACACATTGTCAAGGTCAAGGGCATGTGAGAAGTAGTGCGTAATACATATGAGTTGCTGGCCGTCGTCGTCATGAAGGCATGGCAAATAGCAGCTAACACCTGTAGTGACCTTTTTGACTTCATTGTTGCTGGTCGTTGCCCTGTAGCGCCAGTGACTAGCCGTCGCTGCCTGTTTCCGCAGTTACATGCGGACGCCTGCCTGCTTGACATCACGTGTCTAGCACGTATGCGCCCCTAGAGCTACGGTGAACAGCAGCCATCGTGGCCCTTTGTCACGCTACAATCTACACGGGCGGTAGCATCTAGCTGTCGCATAGTGTTTGCAGTGTCATCTGTGAATACCTGTTTGCCTATCGAGACCTTCTGGACCAGCACACGTGGCAAGCATCGCTGCAAAGACTGTTGGTCACCCTCTTCTTTGATGCCACGTGCTCTCATGAACATTACAGGCAGCTGCTGTTGAGGGTTGGATAAAAGGCGCCTCATTTCCGACCTTTCACTTGCATTGCAACACCCACATTCACGACTTTCTTCTCCCCGCTCAACATTTGCGACTTGGTCGGCTTTTCACTAAACGGCATCTATACTCAAGAAGCTCTCTACCTGCCGGTCTTCTGCCCATTCGTAAGTCCTGCTTGTTGTCCAGCCTCCTCTTTGATTCTTGCTGGCGCCGTCGACAGTCACTTCACCTAGCCATGGCGCCAAAGTTGGATCAGCTCGAAAAGCGCAGGTCCACCGACACCAGGAAGGAAGCCAAGCCAGTGCCCTGCCCATCGCTCAACTAGGACGAGGATCACGGTGGCTTCTTCGAGAGCTACGCCACGCTGAAGCAGTCCATGGACACACGGTCTCGTCTTGGAATTGATTGGCAGGACAATGGGTGATTTCCATTGGGAACGCTGCGGGACACGGACCGTTAGGTGTTCGCACGGCGTGGAGCTCATGGTTATCCTGTTTGTGAACTGAGACATTGTGACAGGAAGTTTGGGCACGAATGGTTTCCAGCCTTTCGTCCTCATCCCCGATTGGAGGCGCGCGAAGTTCCACGAGGGTTCGGTGGTGAGGACCTCGTTGATACGTGGAGGAAGGTGCGTGCGCACTTGAGGGAGTTTTCCTCGTGGAATCAGGGTCAAGACAGCACGAGCGGAGGTATTTCATGGTCTTGGTGGCATTATTGCCGATAATCGCGGTCAGCAGATTCCTCGCCATGGATTTCTTCTCCACTCATTCGGATAACTGCCACCGATTCTTCATATGGGGCGATATGGTGCTGGGTCTCGAGAATCCGACCTGACGGGGAGAGGCTCGAAAAAATCGAGCGGTTTTCAGGACATTCCCATCAAATGATATCACGCAATCCATGCTCGAAACTTCTCCGTAGTCCTTCTACAGCGCTTTGTGTCTCGATTATGCTGACCAACGCTACGCTCGAGTTGTCGCATGTCATTAGCGGCCGCAGCGGATCGTAAGCTGCAGACACGTTTATCTGGTCTGGCGGGTCATCCACGGACCGCACTCAGAGAGAACCACGGTTTGACACAGATTGTCAGAGACCTGAGTGGCTGACACAGATACCCAGCCCGCTAGTCACTCTGATATCATGGCAAATCAGGACGGTTTCGGCCGTATTCTTTCTCTAAGAACGTTGTGTCTGCCCGGTTAGCAGCCGCAGTGCCGACCATAACGCTGGTTAACGAGCTCAATTATTGTCTCGCCAGCATATTTTCACTCTGCCACTGAAGGACGAGCATCTCATGCCATATCGCCAGTCCTGTCTGGACTCAGGAACAATGTGCGATGGAATGGCTTCTGTGGCGTCAGCTTCTTCGCCTTGGTCTCGAGGCGCTTCAGGCCCTGACCGTTATGCGAATAACCATTGCGACGTGCACTCATCCGGTAGCGAGAACACCCCCATCCAGCCTTAGCGACCTGTTGGCGACCGCGGGGTGTATACGTCGGGACGGGTACGAGCAGCTGCGCGCCCATTATCGTTTGCTTCGACTTTCTGATCCAAATGCCGATTGGTCAGCTGTACACCGCATCGCATCGTGCTGGATCTGCTTACAATGCCTTTGACCACCGCATTCCCGTGACTTCACCCTCGAAGGGGTCGCCGACTGCTACACAAACCCTCCAGTCCACGGGTGCCGTTGCGCCATGGGTGCCATCTGTTCGTCTAGCACTGCGCGAGAAAGTACCGACCATCCGACATCCGCCTGCTTCGGTGCGGAGTGACAGTGGTGTCAGTGTGTCATATCGCGGTGATGAAAACTGCGGCACCGGATATGGCTGCTCATAGGTCCACTGGCGGGGTGTCGATTGCCGGTGCGACCCCATCATCGTCGCTGTCGGCGCCAGCAAAGTCGTCCATGCCGTCGAAGGTGCCGTGATTGCCGGAACTGCACTCCGGAGCCACCGGCTGCTCGCGAGATGGCGAGTCTGAGGCCGCATATTGCATGAGCTCGGCCTGTGTATCGAGGAACACAAGAATTTGGTGTGAGATCAATATTGTATGTCATTGAAGCGCTTTTGATGCTGCGCACGCGCAGCTTGCAAGTCCAGGAGCATTTGGTGCTGACGCCTGGTCTGTGTCTGGATGCCATCAAAGACTGCCCCTTGAGTCTGCCACTGTAAACGAAGTGCTCGACGAACACGAGCGTCCTGCGCAGCCTGCCCTGTCCTGTCACGCTCTTCTGCCCTCTTGCCAGCGCCGGTGTCGCGCATTTAAGGTTGCTGTGATCTGGTCAATACCAGGTCTGGATAAAGCACTTTGAGGGCTACTGACTTAACGCTGTCGCTAGAGAGAGACGGCAGTAGCTGGATCATGTAATGTGCCGGGAGGTGAAACATCGGCATGGCGGGCGATGCGTCGAGGCGAGGCTGCGCTCGCAATGTTAGATACTCCTGTTATAGTAATTTTGGCAAAAGGCTGCAGATGCCAATGAGAATGATGCACCAGCTACAATCGGATGCTTGCAAAATGGTAGTCCAGCTGCTCAGGCAGGTGGGTCGGTGCAAGTTTGCAACAGATTGGCACAGATTGAGAAGTTCTGAAGGGATGTATAGGCCCCCCACGCTCGCGGCAATGGCAGAGGCTTCACCATTAACAGGAGTCCTTGTCTGCGAGCTGGTGTCACGCAATTATCATTACATGTATAATGTACTGTGGTCATGGTCTGGTGGTCGAGTGCTATGACGAACCAAGCTCCGCCTCTCCTGCTTAGTGCACAGATTCGCAGTGCTTACATGTATCGAAGTCGAGCTTCGCTGGTCCCCACACGCGCATTGCCATTGGTGCACATATTGGCACAGATCGAGACAATTGAATGAAGATTGAAGGAGGTCGGTATGGCCTGTCAGAGTACAGGCACAGGGGCACGACTTTGTGCCCAGACCGAATGCGATTGTGCTAGGAGCATTGCTGCAGTACGTGTCACACTACGAGCAAGGCATGAAGTCGAGGATGTGATGCGACACCAACAGCACGCCGGAGAGGCCTCACCGGCATGATATGGATACCGCCTTTGCTACAAACCCGCCATGTGTACAAATGGCCGCCTTCGCCACCCGCTTGAATCACATTCCTGCCCGTATAACAGCACCAGCTTTCAAGTTACTGAGCCGCTAGTTACCATTACTACTGGAGTCGCCGCCACAGCCCATCAGAGTCCGCGAGATCAGCTCAACTTCTTCATGAAGTAAGCAATCGTTCGCACGAACACCGAGAGAATACTGAGTTTGAGGATCGGACGGCAAGAGTGTACCACCGCACATGCCGTATTGGGTTGAGCTCTGCAGGCGACAGGCAGCAGTCTGAGGTATCACGAGGTCAACCCTCCAGCATCAAGTTTCTTCTTCTTTACAACAACCCTATTCTTTACAACAATCTTCTTTGTACAACCACCTCTTTCCTCACAACAGCGTTCTTCTTTACAACAAACTTGATCTTCACTTCCACCCCTTTGGCCTATTTCTTTCGCCACATTCGCCAATTACTGACTTTCAGAAGCGCATTAGCTTCGCGGCTATCACCGCTGTCTACCACCTACTCTCCCTCCACCATGTCGACCAATTGGAGTACGTAGCCAGCGAGCGGCGTCAGTACTAGGCTCGCTGTCCCTGCAGCCGCCCACATCCGCGATACAGACTGGTCATCAAAAGCCGCAGTCGCGCTGCAGAAGGCATATCCGGAGTTTGATGCCTACCAGGATGCTGTATAAGATCATGCCCCTTGGTCAGAGCGTCAACTTAGCGACAGGTTGAGAAGGCAGTGCTCGATCTCGCCTGTGGCGGTTTGATTGGCCTGTTGGCGAGTGCGAAGATATGTGCCATAGATGACGCATCTTCCATGGACTTCCGTACAAGACATGTATCCAAAGAGCATGCAATATGTCGAATCGTCGGACGACTCTGAAGTGGACGCTGTTACTGACTGATGTACAGGACAATGGTGGATTACTGAGGCAATACGAAGATGCATGGTTTTCTGCGGCAGAACTTCTGGAAATTTAAGCAAAGCTGGGTGCTAATGCGACTCGCATCAAGAATGCCGCTGCTCACCTCGATGGGTGCTGCGCGGGTTTTGCGAAGGAACGTGTCGGGAATATTCCAGCCGCAGGCTCCTCCAACTCTGATCACTTGTGTGCGCTGTCGAGTCAAAGACAACGGCTGGCTTATCTTGGACTGAGCAGAACCAGGCTAGTGAGGCCATTTTCACGGCGTATCGTCAGAACACTATGGCAGACCAAGCCTCGTTGCCACGCCGCATCACGAACGTAAATAATCCCGCACCACCAAGTCCTGATTCCGACTGTCCCATCGTGCAGTATATGGTAATTGCCAGCTACCATGAGCCGGAGAGGGTACGGAGAAGCCGTGCGTGCTGTCCTCGACGGGCCTGGTGTAGCGAACGATGTCAACCTTGAAGCAATTTTCCAACCTTTTGGCCAACAATGCATTCCACTCGTACATACGACATGATCGTGGAGCGTGCCAAGACCCGCATCGATCCTTTGAGCGCCGCGCTAGACGTCAAAGTCGACACGGCACAGCGTGAATGGCTTGAGTGTAAGATCAATGGTACTGATCCTGGACCGAGGGGCTGTAAGGTCTGACTCTCGCTTACGCTTGTCTGCAAGCCCATGGTCATAAGGCCTTCGGTTAGGTCATGAAGACGTATCCGCGGACTGGGAGACGGACGCTGGGACGACGCGCTGCGTAGGCCCCAGGGATGGGGCAGTAGACGATGAGAAGACATCTCTGTTATGGTGGGTCGTCTTGTTAACGCGCCAGGTACACGAATCCTGACAGCATGATGCGGTGAACCTGGCCTTGATTGCGTACTCCTATTTTTGCAGCAATGGGCTTGCTCGGTACGGCAGCAATAGGCGACTGATACATTCCTTCTGACTCGCGTGCGACGGCCGTTCCGACCTCATTGACGTCCTCTGTGTTTATGTCATCGCTTATGGTGAGGCTGTCGAGACAGTGCATGCGCAGGACTTCTTCACACTGGAGAAGAAAGCGCCGCCTGATAATCTTGTAAGTGGCAGGCTGAGAAAGTGACCAGATCGAAGGGCCACCTGGGCGTACTAAGAAGGCCAATCAATTGGATCTCGCCACTTGGCTACACGTTCACAATTGTTGGCTATGGCGTTGCCACATCGTGATTCCATCCTGTGATGCTCCGGCCGACGACAAATTTCGCAAGCTCTTCCGCTCAGTGACGTGGCAGGGAATGCTGATAGACTGAGGACACCGCCTCAAAAACGTCAAGAAACACCTGGGTAGCTCTATGCGGCCTCTACAGCGCTCAAGGCACCTTTCAGAATACTTCTCACAGCTTGGCCTCTCCAGAACGACCAGCGCGGGGTTCTTGACTGGTTGCAACTGTTGCATGACTCGTAAAAAGCTGAAGGGCTCGAGCGCCAGTTCGAAGACTTGAACCAAGAGACTAGGACAGAGCTCCATGAGATGATCAGGCCACTCTCCATTCGCCGTACGAAAGCTGACCCTAACCTTCTTGTCGTGAATGGCTCAGATCATCCTTCATGTGAGCATGACTATTGTGCAGAAGAAGCTGTCTAGGACAATATCGGCCAAGAACGCAGATCTCATGGAGGCCATCTTCAGCGCTGGCGAGGGCAACGTTAAGCAAACGGAGCGCGCGGCGCCGCCTTGAGCAACTCCCTGATGCAATTGCGCAAACCCCTCTACCATCCATTCGTGTACTCCAAAAGCATCTAAGAGCGCAGTGTGGGCGTCCCGGCCTCCCACAGCAGTCTGGTCGAAGCCAGCGCGAAGCTCAAGCTTTTTGATGTCACCGTCCCCAAGCTGAGGGAGGAATGTCTTGATATTCAGCTAGTTCTTCGACATGCTGGATATCGTTGAAGACTTCCTGGACGGCATGACGATGCCATATCAGCGTCTCGATGGTAGGATCAGCGCACTTCAGGAGCAGAAGCGTGTCGACGCGTGCAACGGCCCCAACTCGATATAACTTGCTTTCCTGCCGCCGGTGGTGTCGGTGTTATTTGGCAACGACAGACGCGGTGAGCATTCCTAGGTCCAGACTCCACTTCAAATCAGGAGATCTAGGCGCCGTCGAAAGCTCATCGCATTGGGCAGCAAATGAAGCTGCTTTGCTTTCAGCTTGTCACGGAGACTTCGTAAGGTGAGTGCATCATGCAGATTGAACGCAAGAAGCTTGCGCTCGACGGACCGTTGATCCAGAAGATGGACGCAGACGAGGCAGATGAGACCAACCTTGCTGGCGTCCGTCCTTCGCCATAGCGCCAAGGAGCTGTTCGAGGACTCTCACTACCAGAATCACTCCGTAGAGCATCTGCTTAGTTGATCACAGACTGAGAACATGAATGCTGGTGCTGGCGCAGACAGGTCTGCGAATGGCCCGTTCTTGGTCGCGCGTGGGTAGGCGGACGATTTGAGCACGCTGCAAGATGACTTGAACTTCTGTGCCTTTGCCGAAGACAGCGCATAGACTCATGCCTGAGCCAGGACCATTTAGGGTCGTGAGCGTGTCGCTGCCGAGGAGGCTGCCGCCTAAGCCATCACCCTGCTATAAAGATGAAGCATCTCATCAGCTGCTGCCACCCTCTTCGGTCGTTAGGTTCTTTTGTATGCAATACATCAGTCTGTGCGAATAGTGCTATCAGACGTATATTCGCTCCTACCTGACAAGCTACCACTTGCTCTTACCTCAGCACAACGTATTCGAACCCTAGGGAGCGCTCGTCTGAGACACATACAAGCCGCTGCTATGACCTGGAGGCATATCAACGAGCGATGTAGCTACAGAGCTACGCGCCACCGCATTACTATCGGTGACACTACTGGCTCAACTGGTGAACCTCTACTACCCACTCCTCGGTGGGTTCGTCCTGCGGGTCACCGTCCCATACCACATACGGCATCCAGTTTCCCCAGATGGAAGGCAGCCGCAGCCGCCCGCCATTCACGCTCCGCTGCTGGTCTAGCCATTTCACCACTTTGCCCTCCAGCATCGCATAATGGTGCAGAGTGAAAGTGATGTTCGATAGATTTTGATCGACCGTTCCATCCCAGTCTTCGTCGCGCCGCCTGACATTTCCATGCCGCTCCATAATCACCTGTGCGATCCTTCTCATCTCTTCAAGAATGTCTCTTACGCGTATGAAGTCTTCGCACCTTAAAATCGAGGACTGCAGGCTTTGCCACTCGCCCGGCCCTGTGGCGCCGAATACGCTGACCTCCCGCACAGGCGGCATTGTGACATACGAGTCGAGCAGTTCTCCCTGCATAGTCGCCAACCGCCCTGCATCTGACTGCCCTGCTCCGAGTTGTAAATGCTGTGCGAAGTTTGGTCCTAGCAAATCCTTGATCCCTATGTCGGCATTGAGACGGAGAGTCCATATACTACCGTTTAGTGCAGCGTTGCTAACCTGCTGCGCTGCTGTCTCGAAGCTTTTGTCGTCGTCTGCCTCGCGTCTGTCCTTCTGCAGACCCAGTGTGTTCCAAGATACTGGCACAAAGTCGGCACCGGCCTCCATCTGCACCCCCACCCACGAGATCGTCGTCGTATCAGTGTACCTGTCGTTACCGACCCGCCTTATTCCTAGCGCAGCATACGGCGCAGACCTGAACGGCCGCAGCTTCGGCGCCTGCCAGTGTCGCAGCAGCTGGCGGAAATCTCGGCAAACGCGGCTTGTATTGCTCCAGTCGCCAATATCGCTATAAGCAAAGACCTTATACCAGAGCTCGTTGGGCAAGGCCGACACTGCGTCGAAGGTGACGTGTTCACTCGACAGCTCGCCGCTGCCAGTCATCGCGTCCAGAAGACTCTTTGCTTATATGTACACCAAGCGCGTTTCCTAAGGTCACTACTGATTGGAGATCTGGCAGGAGTCGACGCTCGTAAGACCGTGACTATGAGACCTTTCGGTGGGCGTAATCGCGCTCTCGTGATGATATTCAGCGTCAATTCGAGGTCGTCTGATCGCGGCTAGCACGGCTATTCTTCGTACTCGCTTATTGATTAGTGTCCGAATGCCAAGAGCGTGTGTTTAAATTTCTAACCCTTGTGATAACGGCGTGGCCGAGCAGGCTGCAGAGCTGCATTCGACTGGCGGTGACAGCCAGCTCAGTGGTTGGAGCCAGTCGCAATCGAGTCAACTGAGCTGGCCACCAAGTCAGCCAACTCAATCACCGTAGCAGTATCCACTGCAGTATCCTCATCATGGGTATTCTTCGCCGTACGGACATCATCACCTACCTTGTCCGCCAACCGCTCCGCCGACTGCGCCGCCGACTGCTCTTCCAGATGCTCCACCGACTGCGGATGTGTTGCCAACTGCTCCTCCGCCGGCAGCTCTTACACCGGCAGCTGCTGTACCGACAGCTCCTGCAACACCAGCTGCTACTGCGCCAAGTCCGGGCCCGCCGAGTTCAGTGCCTATGAGTCCAAGTCCGATTGTTACGAGGAAGATGCGGAATTCAGAAGGCAGCAGACAAGGCACCTGCGAAGCGAGCGCGAATGCGTATCGAGGAGACACAAGCAGTAGTGGATGAGCCTGTAACTGCGTCAGTATCTGCATCAGACAGCGTGGTGGAGCGCGACAAGGAGAAGTCACCGCCAATTCGTCGGACTGAGGGTATGGAGGATGCCCTTATTACGTCGCTGAAGGACTCAATTGAAGCTGGCGAGCGTCCGGATAATGGCTTCAAGCCTCAGGCGAGGCAGAAAGCGTTAGAAGAGGTGAAAGTTCATGCTCCTGCGAGTGTGAGGCCTTTGCTTTCGCTTGACAAGGTCAAAAGCAAGGTGAATAACCTAAAGCGTGACTAGCGTTATTGGAAGGATATGTGCACTAAGTCTGGCTGGTCGGTGGACGAGACAACTGGTTGTCCGTATGCTGATTCAGACACCGTGGAGGCGTACTGCGAGGCGCACGAGGACGCGAGGAAGTTCCTTAAGACGCCTCTCCGTAATGAGGTGGATCTCGCAGCGTTATTCGAGGGTACGACTGCTGAAGGCACGCACACTCAAGGCATCACGGCTGTAGAAGGTGCTACGTCCGTCGAAGCATCAGCATCAGATGCCGGGCCACCAAAGAGACCAAAGAAGGCGGACGTACTTGCCATGCAGCTGGCGGATGTTGCAGCTACCATGAAGTCAATTGAAGGCAGCAGTCTAGATCTTAGTCAGTTGCAGATGCCAGTGATGCCTGAGAGCGCAATTAGTCGAGCTGGCGATGTCCTATTCAATGGTGATGACTTCAAAGACCTCTCACCTGATCAATTAATGGCGGTATCTGAGACCCTCACTGACGAGTCAAAGGCGGAGATGTGGCTGAAAGCACCGTATGCAATGAAGAAGATGATGAATACGCGCTGGATAGCTGCAGCCACGTTGGCAGAGCTTGGTTGACGGTGTTGTTAATGGCAGTACTGCGAGACGTCAATTGCGAAGAAGGGTAGGAGAGGTTCCTATCATGCCACGTTTATGATTCAGGCATCAAGAACAGTGCGATGTATCGAGATGACTCTTGGCGTTGATATAGAGATGGCTGAGTGGCAAAAGGGGTCATTTCACGTACAAAATACGTCTGTGCGCTGCAACTCCTTCTCTACCCATACGAAGCGATATATACCACTATTCTCAGGCATCAGCTTCCCCTCTCCCAACATCCCGCCGTCTTCCAACTTCTGACTTACTTACTACCACCTTACAACAACGTCAATTATCCCTCTGGTTCGTTAGATATTGCTTCCACATATCATCAGCCATCTTCTCACGCTTCGCTACGATCGTATCTTCACCAACAAGAGCCTGCTGACAATTTCCTCTGGCTTCCCGAGCGTTATATTCCACGCCTCGACGAGCGCTATCAAAGTGGTTATACTGGTTACATTCTAGCTCGGCCTCACACGCCCTTTCTTCAGCTGGCGTACACGAAGCACTGAGGAAGTTGTGAAGGGTAGTACACGCATATATCAGCTTGTTGAGATTTCTGATATCGTACAGGATAGGCGTCGTAAGGAGTATCCGGGACCGGCTCTCAAGGATACCAAAGCAACGGTCAACCACAACGCGTAGCGACGAGTGGTGGAGGTTGAAGAGCTCCTTTGCCGTCTGCGGCCTGTCCTTCGCGTGATACTGCTCCTTCAAGTGGTATTGTACGCCCCGGTAAGGCACGAGCGTCAGTAGGTTGTCGGTATATCCAGCATCACCGAGATAGTAACATCCAGCAGGTACTGTCAGACTGTCCTTCTGCAACGCTCTCGCAGCATTAAGAACACGATCGTCGTGGGCAGATCCTTCCCACCCAGGATATACCAAGGTGAATCGCCGCTTGTGATCAAGAGCGGCGAGGATATTGGTCGAGATATAACCCTTCCGATCACGAGACGCAGTGTGGTCATCAATCAATCCGGTTAAGCCATATTGAGTTGTATTGTCTTGACAAGCTGTTAAGACACCAGATGTTGATGGAATGATTCAATAACAAGCAAGCAATACACATGGCCTTCGTATCGTCTTGTTGTCTTGTTGGATTGCTAGTCAATTGGTTGGTGGTGTTGTTATTCGTGTTCTTGACGTATTGCTCTCATCTCGTGACCCAAACCCCAACCCTTAGAGTTTGGAGCTCTATAAATCCAGCTCCTTCATTGGCTGGCAGCAGCCTTCCGCGCGGCAGCTCTTCTCTTTACGGAAGTGCGATGCGAAAAGTCTGAACTCTATTCCAAGCTTCCCGCTCCTTGTCTCACATCCACCAAGAAGATCAACATCCGGATAATTCAATATGGACGATGATGACCTCTCAACAGCACCGGCGACCTCTGAGCTTCATTTTACAATTGATATCCAGAAGACTGGTGACTTCCGAAGCACTGAACCAGGCTTTAGTGCAGTTCCGGATGCGCCGAAAGGATATGAAGGCTTGGACTTGGCAAGGCCTTCGCTTAAGGGGTGGACGATTGCAGTCGAAGATCCTACTAAGACCAGCTAGACTCTCAAGCATAGCTGGCGAGTATGAGATCCCGACGGTATCGAATACTAGCTCTGTAAGGAGTGCCACAAGCAGCATCAGACTATTACCCATCGCTTTCGAGACGATACGCAGGCCTCTAGCGCCAACAAGTACATGCGCTTAAAGCACTTCAGAGCGAAAGACGGCGTGATACCAATGGCAGAGCGATTCAAGAAGAGCAGAAAGACGAAGGCCATCGTACAGCTAATGGGCCTGCCTCAATCGACGGATAGCAGCGTCACTAACGCGTTGGCAGCTGCCTTCAATATCGTGACTTTCCGGTCACTACTGCTACAGTGGATAATCTTCGACCACATCGCCTTTCGCAAGCTTGAGAGCGACAAAGTTGGAGACCTGCTTCATTACCTTAATCCGCTCTGTAAAGGCGAGATACCGAGCTACCAGACAGTAAGCCGCTAGATCCACAATGCGTATAGCGCCTTCGCTAGCGTGGTCACAGAGCTATTATCTACTGCGTTATCGCTCGTCCACTTCAGCTTTGACATGTGGACGAGCCGTGACCAGCTCTCACTCGCCAGAGTAGTAGTGCACTTTATTGATAATAGCGTTAGGATTTGGAACTTCCTATTAGGTCTGCCAGCACACCACGGTAATCATAGCGGCCTCAATGTTGCAGAGACTATTGGGGATATAATCGTGCACTAGGGCCTAGAGGACAAGATCGGATACTTTACTACAGACAATACAATCAACAACGATACTTGCCTCGACTAGTTGGCGAAAGAGTCTGGCTTTAACAAACGGCATAGGCGTGTGCGCTGCGTTGGGCATGTTATCAATCTTGCTACGCAGAAACTAATGATTAGAGTGAAAGGCATTGATCTCGACGTCTTCGAGCAAGAGCTTGATAATATGGCGCAGGAGGCACGCGAAGCGCTCTTGTTATGGCGACGGCAAGGTGTAGTTAGCAAGCTTCACAATATCGTGGTCTATATCTGCCGGTCGCCTCAGCGTATCGAGATGTTTGAAGGCCTGCAGCGTACAGCTATCGATGAAGGTTCGCAGTTCACTGAAGCACTATACCGGCTTATCCGAGACAATGATACTCAATGCAACAGTCTCTGCGCCATGATCGAGTGCGCCCTCAGACTGCGCGAGGCTATTAATAAGTTCGTGATGCAGCAATTGACTCGCTAGCACGATTACGAGACACGCTAGCAATCGACTCATGGCCGGAAGAAGAAGCCGCCAAAGAAGAAGGCACCTCCATCGATTATCGAGGACCAATTATCACCAGTTGATTGGGCCGACCTTCAGGCCTACTATTCAATATTGAGGCCACTCAAGCAAGCCGCGATGCGGCTTCAAGGACTCGTTAGCCGTCAAGGCCATATGTGGGAGGTATTGCCAGTAATGCAGCAGCTGCTTGATCACCTCGAGAAGCAGAAGCGCCTTTATACTGTTGACAATGCTGACGAGGTTCAAGAGCGGTATCCGGATGCTGCAGAGCTGCAGCAAGAGACTCACTTCGCAGCTAATATCAACCTCGCGTGGCAGAAGCTCGACTAGTATTACACGCTTACTAACGACTCTCCGATCTACCTCTGCGCGACCGTGTGTTGCCCTCGATACAGTTGGCAATGGGTACTCCGCCATTGGGGTGATAAGAGCGAGTGGATTGAAGCTAGTGAAAAGGCGCTGCTTACATTGTGGCAGCAGTATCGCGAATTACCAAGTATCTTCGGTGTACCAAGTATCTTCGGTGACAACGAGTCAGACAAGCCAGCTCCTAATGCTACGACCCCTTCGAAGCGCCGCCGGCACAAAGACCTATTGGATGCGGAGGACGATTGCTTTGGATACAGTAGTGATGAAGAGCTTGCACCAGTCGAGGCCTCAGTGGACTAGTGGAAGGAATACTGCAGCCTACAATCGGACCACAGCGTGAAGGATCCGTATCAGTGGTGGTGGACAAAGCGCTTCAAGTGGCCCCAGTTGACGCGCATGGCGCTGGACGCGTTAAAAGTCGCACCAACGAGTGATGAACCAGAGCGCGCATTCAGTGATACCGGATTGATGGTGACGGACAGGCGCAGCCGGCTTCACGAGACCACGATTAATAGCCATATGGCGCTAGAGAGCTGGACCAAAGAAGGCGTTATTGAGTTGACAAGCGATAAGGTGGCAGTCGTGGCGGACGGCGCTGCTCAGAGCGACGACGACGAACCAGTTGAAGCATCTATCAAGAAGATCACGAAGCGTAAAAGGACGGCTACCACCACCAACACCACCTCCTCCTCCGCCGGCGACAATACGCCTAAGCCAAGACAATCTACTCTCAAGCAATCCACACTCCTCAGACAAGACAAACAATCAATCCACGGCGATGCCGCAAGGCGTCAATCCACCGAGGCCAGTATTGTCTTGGATTGATTGCGGACCACACTGTAGGCAAGGAACCAAGAACCCTGCTGATTGGCCTTCAAGAAGACCAGACTATTTCACTGAGAACGAACAGCTGAATACTCTGCTGCCTACGCTCAAAGGAAGCTCGCCCTTGTGGGTGAAGCGAGCGCTAGAGCATACAGTGGTGACAAGGGAGCCACGCACGACGAGATGTCGTTAGTTAGTGCAAAACCGCATGACAATCGAGAGGGCAGATCAATGTTGGAGCCGTTGCCCACTGCTGGCGCTACTGAATGCATGCAGTACGTGCCACGCTCAGAGGTGAGGATACTTTTGAGCGGAACTGCGGAAGCGACTGAGAGACCCTAGGCTCAGATGCAACGAGACGCTCCGCAAAGAGACACTTTTGTGGCACAGCGTATAGCATCTTTGTCGCAGGAGAACCGTCGGAAGCGTAGCAGGGAGCCTGCCGTGTGGCAAGACAGCTGTCCGCGGTGGTGGACCAGGGAGCAGTTGCACTGGGTTAATCACCTCCGCTGTCTACCGCGCTCATTGCGGATTCGACACTCTCTTTGAGAGTATCTCTCCAGCACTTCAGAGCGTCAGAGCAGAGTGTGGGCTTGCTCAAATACGTAGCGCTAGCTTCGCTCGAGCTGCGAATGTCTGTGACAGCCGATAGGTCTATATCACAGGCCGCCACAGGCTGCCGCCTGAGTCCTGAAGACCGTCGCACTACGCTACTAGCCCCTCGAACGCAGCTGGCTCGTCGCCGTTGACTTCGACAACACGATTGGCGGGATCGCAGGAATTGCCGTTGAACATTGCTTTGAAGTACTTTGAGTGCTGTTGGTCCACCTTAGCACTCACGATCTCGAGCGTACAGCTGTACGCTCGGCGTGATTTCGAATGGTCAAACAAGCCTACAATGCGCCTTGCACTGCACTGCACCGCGCTGCACCAGGCTCTTTTGCATGTTGGAAGTCCTACTTCCTCTAGGTCCACTGTCTTGCATCGCTCTGGCCTATCTTCACCTGTGAACTTCACTCCGTCACATCACCATTCGAAGCATTCATCTCGCTGCACTAATGCCTAAGACAGACCATCTCTGCAGTACTCGCAAGAGCTGTACCGTACGTGCTTCTTGTTAAGTTTCGTCTTAGGCATTGACTAATCGGTGCATTGTCGTAGACGATCACTCCAGCCACTCATTCTCCCGCCAACTGAATCTAGCAATTATGCCTAACATGAGCATCGGTCCCTTCTAATAGCGCCTCTCGAACCTAGCTCGCCTAGCACAACTCTAGGCCGTCGTCCTCAACTACAAAGACATCGACCTAATCGACCGCGCCATTACCAGCAGCGCTAACGGCACCGACGATCTCATCGACCTCCTTAAGCTCGCCCGCGAGCTCACCAGATCCAAGCTCGCCTATTACAACAAGAGCTATGCAATGAGTAGGTATCAAAGTGTAACGTCTCGAGCCATGTGACAGTCCGTAAGAATAAGAGATCTTATAAAGGCAGAGGAAAGCACGCTACGACCGCATTCACGCAAGTCCTGCTAGCTCATAACGGAGGTGAACGCTAGCTTACTGTTATAAGGAGAAATGATCACGCTCTACGCTCGGCCGTAGGCGCATCTACCATCAGATCTATGGTTTTAGCTCTTTTCCGTTTGAGCTGCTGCGTTTGTGATGTGGTAGGTGCTCGTAATACTGCTGGACTTGGCGGTCCTTTTGCTAGTGATTGAGTTGTGCTAGAGTTGTTGGCGGAGCAACTCGCACAGTATTCACGGAGGTCTCCGTGGCCTTCTAACCAGACTAATTGAAGCATGTGCTCATGTAAGAAGTGATCCTGACCAAGCAAGACGACTGCAAAAAGGTCGTCTCGAGCTATGATGCTCTATGGGAGGCTCTCCGTAACAGAGGAGAGCCTAAACACCACCCTCAAGGCCTTCTGGCAGGCACATGCAAGCCTGGGACAAGTACATCTACCCCTTGAACTCCTGTTGTAAACCATCTTCTTTACATGAACACCACCTCTATTCACACCATCAAGTCCAGCTTTGAACACTTCTTCAACTAGCTTTGATACCACTTCAGCCTCTGACACCTTTCTACCCGACTTCGACCACAAATCGATTTCTCTGGCTAGCTACACTGTATACTTATCCATTTCCCCTGGGATTGACATGGTTTCAACTGTTCATTCAACTCTAGACGTCCAAGATGCTAGCGACACGACCACACGCAGCTGATGGAGAGAGAGAGGGATGCACAGCATAAAAAACAACGTAAAGAGAAGGAAAGGAAGAGTTCTTTCGTAGGCAAGAAGGCGCACGTTACGAAAGCCTACAAGGGGGCGGCAGAGCGCGGGGTTATCGCCTCACAATACTAGTTGAAGGAGAGAGGCTTGTACCGGAATCTTCACAAGCGTCAGGAGGCGATCGTTAGCGTGGCGACTGAGTCCAGCCGCGAGTAGCAGGTTCAGGAGATGCCAACCTATAATGCATCCTGCACCTTTATACTCACCTGTCCCTATAGGACACACTATCCACTACTACCACCAACCTACCCGCCCTGCCTTGCCTGAGTCAAGTCTCTGCTCAAACACTGCACCGACATGCCATTCCTGAATTACGCCATCCAGAGTGGCGAAAACGGCACGCGGGACCTCATATCTGAGCTGAATACGCTCGCGGCCTTGTATAGTCAGAGCTAGCACGCTATCACTCTCTCCACATCGCTGTAACGTACATCTAGTTCGACTCCCAGACGCGAGAAATAGCGACCTAGACTAGCGAGAAGAACGTAGGACGTAAGCACCTACGCTTCGGTATGGCTCCTCCTCCTCCCTGGCAGCTTTTGTAATGTTCACCGATCTGGGTTTCCTAGGCAGGTGGTGCGAGATCAATGTCTAGGAAAATTGCAATCGACTGATTATGCTGGCCGTCCACTAGCGTCGGGAATCCTCAGGATCGGCGAAGGCATCCGTACGGGCCGTACGTAGAAGCAGGCGGCCGAGGCTGCAAGGGCGACGGCGAGGAAGTTCCGAGAGCAGGTGCGGGAGGTAGCGCAGAAGGAAAAGGCGAAGTTGGACACCATAGAGGAGTGAAGCGAGTCCACGTAGCAGCATGAGCTGAGGAGGAGGTGAGATCGCATATACTTCACAAAATGTGCCTAGGACGAAGAGCACCTACATCGAGGGATCGTAGGTCAGTCGGAGGCAGGCATCGGGTGCAATTCTGGACGTGATAACAGCATTTTCTAGCGAGCGACGACGAAAGGACCGTCTCGTAGTATAGGAGCGTTGGTGAAGCTACTACCCGAAGAGGATAGAGTAGGGTCCTCGTCATTCTCAAGTCTCACACACGGAACAGTCGTGAGCTTGTTAATGAACGCGGACCAGGTGAGCCTAGCGGCAGTCTCGACGGGCGTAGCTGCGGTAGCCTTTACTATGGCTTCTGTGGGTAGCTTCGTAGCATTGACATTAGTCTGTTGTGCTTGTGTCGTTTGATTCCCTGCTCACAGCTGTTCATCGCCAGTCAAGCTTCAATTGGTCTAATCGAATAGTCTGGCCATGGTCAATCGACTCTCAAAAGCTTTGAAAGCAGTATAAGGAGGCTGTACAACGTGCTGCGGAGCTGAAGAGGGAGCTAGACCGACTTCGTAAGACGAAAGGAAACTAGAACGCTCGTGCCGATCAGGTCGTTGCCGTACTGCTCGACCAGCGGCAAGACACCTGTCGGCGGTGGTAGACTAGGGAGCAGTTGCACAAGGTCGCCTAGGGCCTCTTGACTGAAGAGCCGCAGGCTGTTAGAGGTGAATGGTAGTGCCGTCGCTACGTAGCCTACAAAGTCTACTAGAGGCACTAGATCGGGTACGAGAAGGAGAGGGGTGATTAAACACTTTCGGTAGTAGCAACGGACATTCCGCAGCGGCATGACTCCCTCTGCCTTATTACAGCGGAAGGTCAAATGAACGAGACGAAGCAATTAGTCAAGATCTACTATTGCTACAAAGCCGCTCGCATAGCTTGACGTGAAAATGCAGATGAGGCTCGAGGCTGTATGGTAACATGTCAGGCCGGCATTCAGAGTTCTCTGAGGCATAGCAGCCTAAGTAGATCGATGGAGCTGAAGAGTATACCTAAGCTAGGTATCAAAGTACCGTATCTCCAGCTATCCGGCATTCCTTGTCCACTAAGTCTACGACGGCCGTTGGTAGATGAACACGACTTGCTACGCTTCTTGGCAGTCGGCGCCCTATTAACCTCGTCAGAAGCGGAAGCCTACGATACTCCTTACGCAGCGTAGCCTTCACTAACGTCGCTAGCCTACTATCGCGGAGCCTCGCCTTCATCAATTCCTCGGCACGCTTCTTCACGGTGTAGGACTAGTGGTCAAATGCTAAAGTGCCACGCTTGATTCTTAAGTTGCACATCAAGAACGCTCGTGAGCTTGTCAACAAACGCACGCTTCTCATGAGTCGGGTAGCAGATTTGTATCGACGGGCGCAGCTGCGGCAGCCTTTACTATGGCTTCTGTAGGCAGTCTACGTCTGTTGTGAGATCGGTTGGCAACAGGCTTGCTCGCTTTCGTCTTAAGGACACTGTTATAGATCTGTCGGGCTTAGAAACCGTCGAGCAAGTGCCAGGTGTCTGTAGTGAGACTTTCTGATTACAGCTAGATGACCTCCTAGGTATGGTGGCGCGCACACTGCAGCTAGCAGTGGAAAGTGAACTTGCAGTCCACGTCAGTCGAGCAACTGCCTGCCGTGCCGCCTATGAGTTTGTTGCGCACGATGGCTCGTTGATCTCGAAGGTATTTGCTAGTCTTCATCCCTGCGGTCTCTGCGACGCGGTTCCAGTCGATCTAGTTAGAGACAGCGATGTCGCCATGCCGCACGTGTTCTACTTCTCAGTCGGGCTCGCGCCCTTCTCGTCGTCATCGGCATCAGCGTGATCAGCAGTCGACTTGCCACGCTTCTTGCTTGGAGACTTAGTAGGCGTAGCAGCGACACCAGGTCCGTCTCTGGCCAAGAATTTCTTCATGTCGGCCCAGGTGTTGGAAGCGGAGCCTAGGCTGATCATGCCACAGGCGGTGGCCAGAGCCTTGAAGTCGATCTAGAGATTAGTCGGTCAGTAATGCTGTCACAGGAGTTCGAGTAGAGGTCGACCTCCGGCGCAGACTCCTTCGACGCATCACAAGGGGATGGTATACATATACATGTTACACTTTGTAGGGTATAGCTAGAGGCCCATGCGACCCGTCATTCCGTCTGTGACGCCGGTCCCACAGACACGTGCTTCTCAACAGGCAGGAACGCGCCCACTTCCGCTCGCGTCATGCCGTGGACGACGTCGCCAAACATGTGCTTCTCAAACCAGACCGAGCGCATCATTCCATGGCACACACTCCGCCGGTCCACTGCTGCCGACACCGTCCCTGCCCGCGTCGCAGTCACCAGATTGCCCACCGCCGACATGTGCTTCTCAAACAGGCAGAAGCGCGCCCACCTCCGCACGTGTCATGCCCGTACGACGTCGCCGCAGGCCACATGCCTGTTACTGCGTTGACGTCACGTTCTTTGCAGGGTACGTTAAGAGGCCGGGCTTTTCCTCAAATCCACATCTCTGCCACCCACCATCCACTCCCCTCCTTCCTCCGACCTTCATCCTCTCTAGCTCCTCCGGTACTGTTCTTCGCCAGCTCCGATCTTCTTCGTGCGCTGCCTCCATCCACGATCGACATCAGCGTCCCCAGCTGTACTGTCTTGAGACGCCATGGGTGGGTTCCAGTGCTGTCGTGCGTTCGTCGCATTGCGCTAACGACTGCCTGCAGCGCCACCATCTCCCTCCTCGCACGCCGCAGGCGCGATCCCTCTGACATCACACCATGCGGGAATCGACTACGACAGCGCCGCGGATGGGTACTTCCGGCGATACACCAACATGGAGGATGGGCACGTGAACCTCGTGCGGTTCGCCGAGTTGCAGCCCCACGAGACCTTCCTTGACATCGCCTGTGGTCCAGGCATCCTTGGTATGCTCGCCGCGCAGATCCTTGGGTCGGAGAAGGTCTACTACGCGGACCGCAGCCGTCCGATGCGAGAGCAGGTGGCGCGGTACGTTTCGTGCTTTGCGACTTCTGTCCTGTCGGTGTGCTAACGCGTTGCTAGCGGTTTGCGAGCCATCCATCCTCTGACCATGACGCCGCAGGCCATTGTGGCACACGTCAGCCAGTCAGACGCCGACTTCACCATCGCTCGCCACCGCCGGGAGCTCAAGACTCACTTCGGCCAGCCGCACGGCTTTGACGTCGTCGCCGCTGGGCTGATCTTGAATCACTTTCCTGATGAGCAGCAGTCTGCCGTCATCGACTGCCTGCTAGACTTGGTGAAGCCTGGCGGTCGTCTGGTCCTCAGCTTCGACGTTCCCAGTCCCACTCGTCACACCAGCGGCAAGGCGACCGATGCTATGTGCGCAGGATGGCGCGAGATGACCGCTCAAATCACCACTCCCACGTCGCTGTCAGTCACCGCCGCTCCCAGGCCGTTTCTCACCTTCGAGACCTACATCAGCCAGGTGGACATGACCACCGGTCAGCGACATCTCGCCCAGATCGTGGATGCCAGCACTGGAACGCTCCTCGCCAGTCGCGAGATGTACGACCGCCGTGGGGCAAGGGATCTTTCTCGGTCACTCTGGACCAGTGCGCTGGCGCTGGATCCCTCCACTCCCATCGTCGAGCGAGTCGAGATCTGCCGCGCCACAATGACCAACCAGCACGAGCAGAAGCAGCAGGCGTTACTGGCTCGAGGGGAGAACACCACCACGCTCGGCAAGCTCGTCCCTTTCACCCTCCTGGCCAAGATCCGACACCAGTAGCCCACATTCGGGTCTGCCGGCAGCTGCGCATCTTGTCGGTGAGCGGTGAGGTTCCTCTAGTGTCGCATGGCGTTGGCGACGTCGCTGCAGAGAGTGCGGCACCAAGCGAATTGATTTCCTCCTGTAGTCTTGGATTTGATGTACTTGTACTCCCCTTCTCACCGGCGGGGTCTGTGTCCTGCCCACTGACTTGAGCGCCATCGCTACTGCTGACGCCGCACTCGTCCATGCTCGTGCTGCCTCTGCCGCGCAACCCCTTCGCGTCTGCCATCGAGGCTCTCCAGGGTTCTTCATCCTCCGTTCGCGACGTCGGGCTTGGTGGACGGAGCGGAATTCTCTGATCAGGCTCGACTTGCATTTCGAACACCCAATTATGCCATTCTGTAGCCATCTTTGTGCAAATCATGCATCCCATTCGGCCATTCGATACCATGTCTTCCCTGCGAGCTTCTCGCTTGGCCTGTGGGTTTATCCATCTCTGTCACATGAGTGCATTCGATCCACGCCCTTGCACCGCAGCCACCTTCATCCATCTTCCTCATCATCGCTTGACTGCACCAGTGCCTCGCTGTCGCTGCCTGTGTTCGCTGTCACATGCGTACGTCTGCCTGCTTCGCTGTACCTGCTCTGCACACATGCGCCTTCCGCGCCGCTGTGAACACCAGCCATCGCAGGCCTTTGCCACGCCACCATCCACATGGGTAGTAGCAATCCGCTGTAACCCTGCGTTTACTGTGTCACTTGCGGGCCGTTGTTTGCCCATCGAGACCGTCACGACCCGCACACGTCGCTGGCATCACTACGAAGGCCGTCAGTCTCGATGCCACGTGTCCTTGTGACCGTCAGTCACTTTCGTCTTGGACGGCACGTGTTCTCGTGACTGTTCCAGGCAGCCGCCGTTGAGGTTCAGATAAAAGGCGCTCCGCTTCTCCGCTTGCACTTCTACCACAACATCCACTTTCACGGCTCCCTTCTCTGGCTTCCAACTTGTCGACTTTTCAACCTCAATCTGCTCACCACTCAGCCCGCATTCATCCTCCAGCGGCCCTGCACTCGCCAGGCTTCTGCCCACTCGTAAGTCACGCTGGTTGTACCGCCTCCTCTCCCGTGCTTGCTGACGCCGCCGACAGTTCCTTCATCCCGCCATGGCGCCCACGTTGGCTCAGCTCGAAAAGCGCCAGTTCACCGACACTGGGGAGGAAGCCAAGCCAGTGGC
Source organism: Teratosphaeria gauchensis (assembly GCA_007113925.1). NCBI lineage: Eukaryota > Fungi > Ascomycota > Dothideomycetes > Mycosphaerellales > Teratosphaeriaceae > Teratosphaeria > Teratosphaeria gauchensis. The sequence goes on from VCMR01000030.1 coordinate 89,314, forward strand.
TTGCCCATCGGTCGACCAGGACCAGCACCCCGGTGGTTTCTTCTCCAGCTACAACGCGATGGAGCAGTATCTGACGAAACAAACTAGCATCGACGCCGATTTCCAGGACAATGGGTGGTTTGAGGTCGGAACGCTGCGGGACACAGGGCGCTGGGTGGTCGCACGCCTGGCGAACGGCTCTGACTCTGGGGTGGAGCTCATGGTCACTCCGTTCGAAGGCGATCTCTACGGCCGATTTAGGCTTGTGCCGCAAGCCGTCGTGACGGACCGGTTGGGCACGACTGGTTTCCATCCTTACGTCCTCATTCCCGATTGGAGGCGCGTCAACTTCCACCCAGAGTACCGTGGGGCGGACCTGGTCGCGACGTGGAGGAAGGTGCATGCGTCCCTGAAGGACATCTCTGAAGGTTCCCTCGGGCGCGTCAGCCCGCGCTGAGATCCGTCCTGGTCTACGTGGGATCGTCGAGCTCCGAGGTGGCGCAGCCAGCCAGCGTGCGCTGCCGTCTTTCATGATTTGGGCGGCGTTGTTCTCGTGGGTGAGGACGCAGTAAGCTGGCGAGCGCTGCTGTCTCTCTTGGGTCGATGGGGTTTTGGGTTGATCAGTGGCCCGGCAGGTTGCTAGCGGTACTTTCGCTGTGGGCACTCCAGTCCATGCAATGACTGGTGGTGGAAATTGGTTGTTTTGATGTGCATAGACGTATGAGGGTCAGCAGGAGCGATTATGAATCCAGTTCTTTGTGCTCGGTATGGGTCGTGCAAAGCAAGAGTGACTTGCCACGCGTGCCGCCTCCACGGAACCCCCCATGGACCATGGTCGCTGCCTCCCATCGCGAGATGCCCCTTGAGACTCTGGTGAAGCATGCCATCCGTGTTTGGGTTGTGTCTGAACCCTGACCCTGGCCGCATCCGCCGGGGGAAGCGGGCGTTCTGGTTGGCGGATCCCTCCTCAAAGTCTAGATGGATTGCTTCCCTTTCGATGGCTACTGCTCATCCCATTCAGACACTATCTCGGCAGAAGTAGCCATATGCTGGAGTAGAGTCCTTGCTACGTCGACAGATTCTCTTCAAGTACCACAATGTGCCGCTTCTTGCCACCGCCTCATTGACGGGTGCTGACCTTTGCCGAACTCGCATACACTCCTATTCCGCCATTTCCTCCATGCCGGCATCTACCGACTTCCCAGCGTCATCAAATTTGGTCCACTCCTTCTTCCGATCTTTGTGAAGATGCTCCATCATGTTGAGATCAGGTGAGGCCTCTGGTGTATCGAGCAACTTGCCATCTAGTCTCGACGAGTTCTGCCACCGAGGTCCTTGCTATGTGATGAAGACCGATGGTGTCTCCCATGCTATCCATCGCTTCGCCTGGGTTCTCGTCCTTGGTCTGCGTGTCGTACGGAAAGAGGAGGCTCTTCGACCATTTCCACGCCTCCTACCCATGGTCGGTCCCCCCCTTGTGGTTGCTTCGCGGTGACTTCTCTGTCTTGAAGACTCGTGTTGTCGTGAACCTCTGGCGACGTCCCTCCTTCTCACCCAAAGGCATCCGAGCGTTACGACGATCTCCTACAGCAATCCGATCCCTCATCGGGTGTGACTCGAGCGGAGTGGTAACTGGAGAAGCCCTTCATTGATCTTCCACTTTCTTGTCTGGTTTCGGCTTATGATGATTGAATTGATGCATCATGTGGTTATGTCCCATTCCATTTCCCTCCTGCGAAATCACATGGGGGCGCAGACGAGTGTTCGGACTAGTTCTTGCATCACTCGACGAAGCTGCCACTCGCATCCATACGAACTGTAGATCTGCCATACTATCATGCTGTGATTCACCTCATGGCGCTGCCATTGATCGATGATATCCTCTACCAAATGGAGCCGGAGTCTCATCTGTTGCCATGGTCACGATATCATCCGTCATGACAGCAATGTCTGCAATGTATCGCTCTCCGTCCTCGAAATCTAGTGTCTCCACACCTGGCTTCTCAATCGCTTTGTGTATGATGACCGACCTTGTATCAACCGTGTCCCCTTTGCAATGAGGCTTCAACTTCACAATGCCGTGCATGTGAGCAGCATGCAGGGGTTGCAAAGGTCCAGGCGTCGAAAGTCCGCAGTGGTTATGTTGGTCCTAAGTGCTTGGAACCACGGGCTGCATCTTGGTCTTGCTACGCCATGCCCTCCCTCCGTCGAATTGAACCCGGGGATCCTGGTTCCACACGCTTGAGTATACCAAGTCTTGGTGTTGATCGAGACGCTGCCACCTCACAGCGAAATTGACTGCCTTTGCTTCTTGATTTGAATTTTGCTCCTACGTAGGAACTTCCGGACGCCTACCTCTTGCGTGCCTGCAATCTTGGCCTGCATCGAGATTGGAGTCCTGCGTTCCTTGAAACCGCATCCAACGAGCAGACCACGACTTGGAGGTGAAGCTTCCTTCATGTTTGGAATACATGGCCATGGATTAAAAGCTGTTGTGGCGATCAAAACACAAGCTGAGGAGCGCCAAGCCGACAGGCTTTCGGAACCTCGGATGTACGAGACATCATTCATCAGCTCCTTCCGCTTGCGCCTGACCCCATACCAATGATCATATTCGCATTCATCTCGCTGTACCAACACCTCCAGCCGCTTGTCTCTGCAGCACTCGAAGGCAATGCACCGTACGTGCCTCCACTGCATTCGTCATGACCAGGACATTGACTGCCCTGCAGCTTGTCGCAGGCTATCCGACACAGGCCTCGAGAACGCACCACACCACTTCTCCGGCGCCTCGTCAGCGATGGCCCGCCCGATGTCGCCTCCGCCCAACAATCCGCGGCGCTTGGAAATCCTCAGAACGCTGATAAATCACCCCGCCAACGTCTAAGTCATCAGCCAGACAACCTCTCTGCTAGTCTCCCCTACCGCCATTTACCGCCTCGCCACGCGACACTTCCCCTCCTATCACCAATCCTGCTCGCCTGGCCATCCTCACCAAGGCGATCAATTACCCTAGCAACATGCAACTCATCAGCCAGACAACCTCTCTACGCAAATCAGTCTCCTTCGACCTGACCGATCTGAGCCGAGCAGTCTTCGACAGCGACAATCGCATAGTGCAGCTTATCGAAGGATCCTTCGGCGCTCGCAGCCTCCACAAATGTACCATCACATACTTCAAACCTCTCGGGGTGCCTGTCGTTCCCACCCAATCGTCAAGAAGCTTCCAGAGATCGTTCCCTGGACTTGGCTCACCGGTGCAGGCTGCATGCACCCTCGCTCTGGTATTCCTCTCTCCCCCTACCATCATCACTGACCAGACGCCTGGCTTCATACCGCCGACGAGTGCAAGTAAAAGTGCTCAGAGTCATGATCAACCCCGGGTTGATCATGAGCACGAGCTGATGCGCTTCAAGAAGGCCTTCGCAAGGATTCTGGCTTGTGACGGCAGGAGAATGCATCGCGAACAGATCAACAGCATGATCAACCCGGGTTGATCATGCGCGCGGTCGACAACAGAGCTGTCACAACACCTTGCGCCGGTCGTTGAGGAATCTTCTGTATTGCGAATATGCTCCGGCGACTGTCACGAGTGTAAACAAGAATATGACACTCCCAATCTTGTGAAAGTACGGCGTGACGGTTTGCCGGCAGTGAATGCGCATGGGCCTCCTTTCGAAAACAAAAAAAAGGTCTCGCCAGCTCCTACCAAGACCCCCCCTCCCCATCAACCTCCATCGACATGGCAGAGCCCGCCGATGGTACCGTCTACATTCCGGCCTCACTTCCGACTAATGGCGCCGAGCTCCTCCAGATTGTGAACTAAAGAAAGGTTTGGGCCCAACTCCAGCTCAACCCAGAAACCGATCCGAGCAGGCATACTGTTGACGATTTTATTGCGACTCTGCGAGAAGAGCTTACTTCCGACGGTGAGCGCCGGCAAGACGTTCGGTCTGTGTTAGACCAGCTTTCACTCAGCATCGACTCGCATGCCGAACATGTCTCTTACCTTGTCGACCTACTTCCCTCGATCTTCCATCAAGACCGGCAGCGAGCATTGCAGAAGTACCGGCAGGTGACTGGCACCAACATGAGCTTGCTTCACCATCTCAGAACCACGCACCACAATTTGGCCGAGTGTGCTGAAAGAGGCGCGAAGCTGAGGCAGAGAAAGGATACCTTTGCGAGACTGGTGAAGACTCATTGGAAAGCGGGCATGCTCGACAGCCCGTTCGTACAGTGGGTCCTGGCGGACGGTGGCGACAACCTCGTGAAGAATCTGAACTCTTGGCTTGCCAACCCGGTATACCGACAGCTAAGTAATGCCCGGGACTTCGTGCGGAAGCAAGCAGCCTTCCGACTCTCTCGGAAGGACAAGAAGACGCCAGGCTTCCACCATTTCCAGAACGTAAAGACTGCGCCGGCTCCTAGCGACTTGACCCAAGTCTACTAAAAGAGATACCCAGAGCTGTGGAATACCTTTGTGAACATCTATGACCAATGGGCCGAAGTTACCGACAAGTATGGCCTGCGCGAAGATGGTCATGGATTCTTCTAGTTCGGTACCCGGAGTGGTTTTGCTCGCACCATCCGTGAGGAGTCAGCCCATCCAGCCGCCTTCTCTCCGACCCGCCACCAGCTTGAATGGCGTACGCCATCCCCCAGTGGCGCCTTTAATAGACCTCCTTCTGCGGACGGCGACTATCACATGATGGGATTGGGCGCTGCGGTCACGCCTTCAGACAATACCAGGACGAGGCGGCTTCACTCCGATGAACCGGTGGCAGCTACCTTGTCAGCCGTCCGAAGAACTAGTGCTAGCTCACCTCTGGCGCGCACTGAACCTTCGCCCAGACAAGGCAGTGGCTCTGGCGCTTCTCTGAGTGAACTTATTATTGGACGGCCATCTCCACAACACTCGCCAATCGCAGTTATTGCTCCCAGTGCAAGGCCAAGAATGACCGACATGATTTCTAAAATGTCGGCCCCGCCAGAGTTGTCCCACGCCCGCACTCCGACTGGTCAGCAGACCGTTAGTCGTCAACTTTTTCGCAACGACATATACAAGAACAGCCCCATTATCACTGACCAGACACTTGGCTTGGAGGATATGTCCTTGGAAGCGTCCAGCGATGACTTGATGTTGCGAAGGCAAGTTCTATGGCTCGCCTGATCCGCGGAATCCATTCCACCATTCTGGCGATTCTCCAGAGGGCTCGGACCACTCGAACCCAATGGACGCGGAAGGTTGCAGCTGCGGAAGCAAGGAGGACAGTACTGCTCGCAAATGGGCGGTTCAGGCGCTCGGTCGCACCACCCAGATACCCGGCCTTGCAAACAGCCACCTCACCTGGACGTTCCTCTGCCACATGCTCTACCGATACTTGGCGCTCACTCGGAGGGACATCAAGAGGATATGCTACATGCACACTTCACAATTCGCCAAGGCAGCCTTCGGCCTACTGATCCACAATGTCAGTCATACCTTGCTGCGTTCCCGTCTAGCCGAGATGGGTCAATACCTTGAAGTCAACAACACGGACACGCAGAAATTCTCTAAGTTCCAAAGGTCGTACCCGTCCTGGTTCTCGCAGGATGGCCGTGTAGAAGTTCCAAGCGACTCACCCGGCTGTACCGGGTAAACACGGAGAATGGGGTTCTTTACGCCACTCCTTTGAACCCCGGCCAACAGGGTCAATTGTTACGTCGCTTGATGGCGGTAGTAACGAAGCAGCCTACGTTCGAGGAGGTCCACAAGACATGGGATAACAAGGGATCTGTGGTGATTCCCGACGTCTTCAAATGGGTTATCGAGAAGAAGCTGTTGAACTTTGTTACCGTTGAGTTCCAGATGTACCGATGGCATTAGGGAGAGATCAATGGCAAGCCGAATCTAGGCTAGCACCGCAACATGTTCCACTTCTCGACGCAACAGATCATGCGGATGTGCCCACTCTACTGGCTTTTCAATGTGGCCTACCGAGGTGACGGCAACATCAGTCTGATCAGCTACGCGTACTACGCCAAATATCAGCACAACGATGGCCTAGAAAAGAACTTTCAAGCCGCAGATTTCCCTTATCTGGATCACAACGTCAAGAACTTGATAGGGGGTGAGGGCATTTACGAGCTTCAAGGCTCCGTGCCCTGGAGGTCCGAACAGCCTGACGACTATACGTTCATCTGGTCGGGCATTCACAAGAAGCTGCCACCATGGCTTGAGCTTATTGAGGCGAAGAGTGGACAAGTCAGCACAGATCAGCACATTATGCTCATCGACGACAGGCACATAGACGATGCCATGGCAGAAACCCTCGGCGCACGCAAGGTTTCAGAACCCGTTCCGGCCCTCGGCATCCGCATCGACAACCCTCGCCTTCCACATGGCGCTACCACGAGCGTAGGCAACACACGCATGACCACTCTTCCATGGTACGTCTACCACAACCCGCTGACTGGTCTGCTTGAGCGTGCGAAGGGCAGTACCTACTCAGAGGTTGCGGCTGCATACCATGACCGTACCATACGGCCGAAGACTGCGTCTGGCCATGCCCGGATGTATGGTCGATTGCCATTTGCGTTCCCTGCCTCTAGCACCCAGACGCACTCCGATGCCGTCTCCAGAGCATTGGTCTGTCAAGCGAAATGGGACGACCCTGCGGTCATCACAGGAGCAAAGCAGTGGCTCGACGCTACACCGGCACAGCTGAGTGAGATGATGGAGCCTGGGCCTTCAAAATGGCTGCCACCTTTCTCCTTCATTGGGATACAATGGTGCAATCTGAGAGGAAAGCATTTGGGGAGTCATCCTTCTTCAACCATCTCCGACCCAACCAAGGTATGGTAAACTGGCGCCTACAACCAGGACCTGCTGAGAGAGCAGAGGAGGACACCACGCTCAGGAATACAGTGGATGAATCTGACATCCTCAACATGGTCCCAGATGCGGCACGCCTGCGGGCGGTGAAGCACTACCAAGAATATGCGCACAAGAAGAAGTCGAACACAGTAGCTGCCTCCTCGCTCAGAGAACCCAGCCGTCAAGAGCTTGAGGCGAACGCTAACGAAGTGGTACAATGGTCGAGGAGACATAACTGGAATGATGATTTAAGATTTTACCGGAGTTGATCACGACCTGCAACACCGAAGCAGAAGGTGCAGGGGGGGAACAGTGGCCTGGGAGGCGAGGCGGCGTGGTTCTCTTTCTCGCAGACCCCTTACCGAGCGGGTGAGGACCTCCTCGGATCGAAGCGTTATGGCGTCACTTCGCGCGTGAGATTGAGCAGTGGTATGTGTCGGCGTTGGGTCGTCGGATTTAGCACTGTTGCTGCTTCAGCACCAGTCGATTGGCTCATACTTCGCGGTCTCTAGAGTTCATGTGGACGAGAAGGCGGTTTGCGGTGCAACATGAGTCATGAGTTGGGAAGTCCTCCACGGGGGCGTCGATAGCTTCTCCTCGTACATTGATGAGACTGGAGTAAGGATGGCTTCAAAGATGCATCAGATCCCAAGAGAAAAGTCCTAGATCTTCTACTAGTACATCTCCGTCTTCTTTGGCTCCGCAAGCACTCGTGAGGCTATACCCCGGCCTCACGGGCCCTGTCACATCTACTCGGCCGCTCTGGCACACTCATGCAGGTAGAAGGCCGGCTGGGGGTCGATGGGCGTCAATGGATCCCCTACGACGCCGCCGAGATCGGCGTCAATGACCTCTTTGAGACAGGTGTCAATGAATTCGCTCCTGATAAGGTCTTGATCGCCGTACCCCTGCGTCTTGACCATGAGATGACCTCGCTGAGATAGATGTCAATGACTCCGCCTTGACTTGGCTGAGATAGGCCAGTCAGAGACTCGTAGGACGATGGCGTTGACGACGGTGACGTCCGAAGAGGGCGTGGTGTTATCCTCGTGATTCTCCAGCTGTCCATCAGGGCGAGGCGTAAGCTCGTCGATGACTGCAGACCAGATGACCCTTGGCGCACCTTCTGGTCACGACCTCCTCCGCGTTTCCTTTCAAAGATGCCATCGTCGAGCAACGGGTCTTGATCACCGCCAGCAGCGTCTGCAGAATGCACACCGGTCACCGAACCCTCTTGTGAACCTAACCTGCCGGAGTCCAACAGCGTTCGCAAGCCACAGCGGTAGAGCCGGTCGGCGCCTGGTGCCTTCATTTTTCCGGGAGGGAGGCTGCTGTTGCTGTCGCTGCGACCTCCAGATGGCGCCTCAACCTCCACAGTGTGTGTCGCAATGTACACTGCGATGCGACGTTGAGCGTCGACTTGGTTGGCCACCAGGTGCCACGAGCAAACAGCTCTCGGTGCACCTGCGGATCAGCCTTCTTCCGCCGTATGAGATATTGCTCTTCGCCATCCTTGTGTCTGTGTCAGGAGACTGTGATGGGTGATTCGCAGTTCAGCACGCCTCCTCGTTTGTCTGAAGGTGTTGTGACATTGACTGACCCCGTTCCTCTAAGCGAGTGTCATGAAACCAAGGCCTGAGAGATTTGCAAGCAGGGCATCATGCCGGCTGCCCGCCAGCGTTAGGACACATCAAGACTGGCAAGGGCAGTCCAGCTGAGCGGACGAAGCAGTAGAAGGCCGGACCGTTAGCTTTGGCGAGAACGCACGAGAGGAAATTGATTCACAAGAGGGTCAGGGTGCGATTTCCGAGCGTTGTGGATCAGCTGGAGGCTAGGCGCAGGTGCAAGTATGGCGACGCCAGTGTGGTCCTCTAGTCAGCGACGACGGAAGCAGAGAGAGTAGGAGTGTACATTAGGAATAGCACGAACGGAGGACCATCATGTTCGACCTCACCTTCCACCGGGTCCTGACGGCAGGATGCACTTCATCTGGCGCTGTTTCACCATCTCCGCCCTACTGGGGAGCGGCCTTGCTCGCCTCTGAGGTTCGGACAGGCTGCCTTCTCGGCATGTCTGCCTCCGATTTTCAGCATCCACCACGTGTTTCAATCCAGTCTCACCCACCCACACGGCGTCGTGCCCCTCCGCAACCTGTGCCGGTTTCCTCGTCAATGGCTTCGTTCATGGATTCAATTTTGAGCAGATCGAAGCAAGTACCGTCAGGCGCAGTCTCTCTGCTCGAGGACAAGACAGCGTGCTCAATCCAACACCATTATACAACCACTGCCTAAGCCACACATACCCTACTGTCGAATAGGTCCCGGTGTCTAGAGCCTGGATCTGTCTAGGCAATACGCCTGAGATAAGCAGCTTGTAGCAAGAACAAGGCAGAGCCATCGCACATCGCCTAGAACAAGTCTACGTGTGTCCGACGTCTCCGCTACAGGCGGCTGGCAGAGCTCAACCTGCGACAAGTGCTGAATGTGACGATCCTCACCAAAAGTCGGCAGCAAACAAGACCGCTAGGCTTCTAGCTCGTCACACGGGCGTTTGCAAAGGAGCGCCTCATGCAGATCCGATAGCAGCAGCCCGCGCTTGGTGAGGCTGCGATTCCAATGATGGATGCAGATGAAGAGGAATCGACCGACCTGGTGAGTATGGCTCGCCATGGTGCCTACAAGCTGGTCGAGGACCCCAGCGAACAAGACATCTATAATGACGACTCGTATGAGGCCGAAAAGCTCAATCGATGATCTGAAGACTTGACGCAAGAGAAGATTACTAAGATTCATGAGATGGTCAGGCCAGGGTTCCTTTGCTATACACAAACTCAAGTCCTCAGGATCTTGCTACTGATGGCACATATCATCCTACCAGCCAGCATGACTATCGTGCAGAGGAAGCTGCGCGGGACGATTCTCACGGAGGATGCGGACGCCATGAAGGCCATCTTTCGTGCAGGTGACGGCAATGTCAAGCAACCGGAGCGTGCATCTGCAGGGTCATATCTTGATGCAGCGGCCGAAGGGCCATGGCCATCCGTTCCTCTCTACCAGGAGTATCGACCAGCGCCACATGGGCGCCTCATCTTCCCATAGCCACTCAGTCAATGCCAGCGCAAAGCCGAAGCTGTTTAACATCTTGCGTCCGGAGCTGAGTGAGCATCGCCATCATGTCATCATCTTCAGCCAGTCTCTCGACTTGTTCGGAGGCGTCAAGGGTCTCTAGATGGCATGACCATGCCGCATCAGTGTCTCGACAGCAGCATCGGCGCGCGTGGCCATCTGTGCACTGATCAGCCCCGATCGAACCAGTCGGACAAGTATGGTCAGAGTTCCATGCGGCCCGTTGGGGTCCAGGCACCAGGCCAGAACGGGGTATGCAGACCGATTACGATGGCGCCAGGAGCATTGCCAAGGGACATGTCACAATCCGAGCAGTTCGTGAAGTCGAGGATGTGATGCGGCGCCAACCGTACGCCAGAGTGGCCTCACGGGCATGACATGGATACCGTCTTTGCTACAATGCCGCTTCGGGGACCAACAGCCGCCTTCGCCACCTGCCCCAAACATCCTTCTGCCTGTATACCAGCCCCAATTCTCAACTTTTCGAGCCGCCAGTGGCCCTTTCCACTGGGGTCTCCGCCATCCGCAGATCCACTCAACTCCCGCACAAAGTAAGCAATCGTTCGCACCAATCCTAGAAGCATCCAAGCACACAGCTCCTTCCGCCTCCGCTATGACTTCCTTCAGCCGCTGGGTGCTGTCAAGCCCTGTCTCCAAACTCCTCCTTCCACGCCCTCGCGATCTTCTTTGGATCCAGCCTCTTACCCATGATGCAGCCTTTCTTCTCGGACAGGTGAGTGCTCGGGAAGAGGCTTCCACCCTCGTCCTCTGGGATATCGAGGAACTCGGAGAGGTCGCGATCGGGGCGGAGGCGGCGCTCGTAATCGTCAGCGTCCTTGTCGGGCCAGCTGCTGGTCAAGTCGGAACAGGGTTCCTGGTGGGTTTGAGGGATGAACGGGCAGCCTTTGAAGTGCTGCATGGCGCTAGGGTACTTGCTGTAGGCCTCGTCCGCTAGCACCCACACGACGTCGAGCACACAATCATCCTGGGTCTTGTTCATGAAGCAGTGGGTGATCTTATACCACACTTTGTCCGTGTGGGCGTCCCACCGCGCAAAGAGCGCCTTCTCCACCGTGTTCTGCTCTTCACTGGCACCGACTCTCTTGCGCGTGGCAGCCGGCACCGCTTGTCCGCCGTTGCCCGCCGAAAACACCCATATCAGCTTCTCAGCCTCGTCCACGGCCCTCGCCAGGCGCCCTGACGTCCGCTGGACTTGATGACCAGCAGGAGCCCATGTCGGACGCGATGAAGCGGGGCCTAGAGCCATCGTCAGTACGTCAATCGCTCGTGGCTCTCCTCCGAATTGACTTTACCCATCGTGCTGGAGCTGCCGGTGGTTTGAGTGAGGGTCGAGATGTTCTCTCGCAGGCGGGTGGCGTGTCAGATCGAGTGTGGGCCGGTCACAGACACCAGAGGCTGATCTCGGCCAAGAGGCTCGACAGTGGTCTTCGACAATGCAAAGCTCGGAGGTGGATGTAAGAAGGAAGGTCGGAATGGAGGTTCGGAGGTCATTTATACCCCAGACTGCTGGCTGCTGCCTGGCAGAATCACACCGCGTCGCCGGCGACGTTGAGGCACATGCTTGACTTTGACGTCAGATCAGTGAGCCAGGGTACCTGTTCCGGCAGGAGCTTGAGCACGTTGCTCGACACGTGCCGCCTGTGCTCTCGTGAATGCTGGTTTTCTGAGTCCAGCGGCAAGGACTCCCGCGCGCTCCTGCCGTTTTGAGACGTCAGCTGGTCCATGTGAAGACCGAGGTGAGCGTGGAACGGCGAGAGCCGACGTGCGGTGCTGCCGTTTTCGAAGCCCATTCGGTCATGATGAAGCCACATTGTCAGGCACATACCGCCTTTGCACCAGTCAATGCTGAGTGGGAGGGTCGGACGGCAAGAGCGTCCCACCGCACCTGCCGTATTGGGTTGGTCGCCCCGGGGGCAACAGGCAGCAGTGTGAGGTATCACGAGGTCAAAGCATCGACCTTCTTCTTCTTGATCACACCCTCCTTCTTTGTCACCACCTTCTCATCAAACTTCTTCTTCATCACCACTTCCTTCCTCACCACCACCTTCTTCTTGACAACCACTTGCTTCTCCACTTCCTCCCCTTCGGCTTTTCTTCTTCGCCGCCTTCACTAGTCACCGACTTCGAGGAGCGCTTGGGCGTCGCAGCCATCACCCCTGTCTGCCACCGAGTCCCCTTCGCCATGTCGACTGACCCAACCACTAAGCCAGCGATCGGGGTGGGTACCAGACTCGCCGCCCACGCCGCCGCCCACATCCGCGATACCGACTGGTCAGCAGAAGCCGCAATCGCGCTGCAGAAGGTATATCCGGAGTTTGATGCCTACGAGGATCTTGTCGACCATGCCCCTTGGGCAGCGCGACAGGCAGGGGACAAGGTGCTCGATGTCGCATGCGGTGCGGGCCTGGTTGGCCTCCTGGCCAGTGCGAAGATGGGTGCACCGGACGATGTATACTTCATGGACTTCTGTGAAGAGATGGCGCAGAAGAGCATGCGGTACGTGTTTGAGCCAGGCTTGCGAGGGAGTGCCCTCACTGTTCGACGTACGCTCTTATCATCAAGCCCCTCGTCACAGTGCCTGTCAGTCAGGCGGTGAGGATGTTGTCGCGGACAGAGGCTCGTGCCCTGCAACGACGGCTCGCGAAGGCTGTCAAGAAAGGGCAGCAGATGCCGCAATGATGCGACGGTATCTCCTGTTCGCCATGTTACCTTGTCCATGCGCCAGGTACACGATCCCTGACGGCATGAGGTATTTCATCTGGCATTCGTTCTACATCTCCACCCCAATAGTCTTGCGTAATGCTACAGCAGTTGATGCTTTCAAAAGTCCTCTTTCTCATCCACGATGCAACGACTGTGTCGACCGTTTTGACCTGACGCCCACGTACACCTTGCCGGCAGCGAGCTGGTGAAGTATCTGTCCGATGCGTCATTGCATTGTACCACCGGCACTCGCCGCACTACGGACGACAAGAATCAGCCGTACGCCGCCAAGCTGTACTGCACTTTCCCCATTCCTCGGCCCAGGTTTGCTCGTGCCAGTTGGCCTGGATGTGCTTGGGAAGTGCAGTCTGTCCTGTGCGGCAGCGACCGCAGTCCGAGTGCCTTGCGCCCTTCCCTGACCCGGCTGCCATCTCGGTCCAACACACTCGTCGCATGCAAGATTTGGTCATGGTCTGCTGCCATGGAAGGAGTCCTGAAGAGTACCGCCCTCCCAGAACCACCCTCTTGGTTATCCCAATATCTGCCACGAATCATCTGCATCCAGCGAAGCCGATACCATCCAGATACCTTTAAGGAGCTGTTCAGGTACAAGAACAGTCAAGAAGCACTAAATGAGTACACCGAAAATCCATGATTACCATCACCAAAGCCAGTGAAGCAGAAGTCTTTGAGGCAGCAGTCTTTGAAGCAGCAGTCTTTCAAATGATCGTCACGACAGAGTAAGATCAAGATGTTCTGACCAGACAGACCCAGGCCGCAGTCGCACCCACTCAGCTAGCTTCGTCGATCCGTTTGATGCGGTCGAACCTGATTCCCACGACGAGAGGTCCACTGCCCGTACGCGGCGAGGCACAGACCATACCGGACAGACTCATACATGTACGAAGACGAAGAGGAAGACGGCGAGGATGAGGAAGAGAAAAGCGACAAAATTCGGGCGGCTATAGGTCGGAATCGTGGTAGCAGGCCAGCCCGTGGCTCTGAAAGCCGATCGCTGCGACACGCCGATGAGTCCGATGGAGACTCTCCTATTTTTGTCGTCAGATCTGGCCCAAGCAGAAGTGCGGTGGCTACGACGACGATGGCATCCATAGCAAGCGTCAGCGCGTTGGCGAGCGCTGACCGGCGGAGCAACGAGGCACTAGGGAGCAAACGTCGAGGCTGATATGAATGATGTCTTGCGCAACGAATCCGACAGCGCTACTCGTGCGCCTCCGGAGCTCAAGGTAACAGGAGCCAATGAAGCCTACAAGCCATCGCCACGAAACTGCGACTTTCGCATGCGGCACAGGCAGGAGTGCGAGGCCTGCTGGCGTCAGAACCACGCCCTGCTCATCTCCGGATGGAGCGCTGTAAATGATCAGTGCATAGTATCATGAAGATTTCCTGGTGCAGTATGCTGATGCAGCCTTGAGGGGCCGTCTTCCTTCTTCGAGCTCGCCTCTTGGCGTTGTTGATACAAGATATAAAGGTCTAGAAAAAAGGACGCCCGAGCTGGTTCAAGGATATGTGGCCATCGCGATCCAGCGAAAGAAGGCGTCCTTTGCTGCTTTAGTGAGTAAGAAGCAATCGAGGATTGTCTGCATTGCTTGAACGGAGCTCCAAGTAGCTAGAGCGTCAATTCGAGGCCGATTAGTGGACTTTTGCTTACCGCTTTTGTCGAAGTCGATATAGTGCTCGTTCTCGAGATGCGTGCGAATGGACTTCGTGGCCTTGTCCGCAGTCCACAGTCGACAATTGCCGGTCTTAGCGCAGTGGTGGCAGCAATACCATGTGCGATTAGTACGCTCATCAGTCATCGCAGATCCAAACGCCCATGCCGGCGAGACTCGACATGCCGGCGAGACTCGTTCACGAGCAACACGACGAGCGACCACTCGCTCCACACGCAGATACGTACCCTGATTGACTCTGGCGGTCTTGTACCGAACTTTGGCAGGTACGTGGTTAGGACCGTCAGACGTCAACAGGGTGCGAGACCCATCAGCATGCCATGCATCGTCTTCGATGCCCTCCTCCGAGTCGTCGTCCGTAACGCTGTCTGACAGTACTGCGTTACCATCCGAGTCGCGAGTAGTAGGAGCAGTGTGAGACAACGTACCATCAGCAACTGATGCTAAAGAAGCGTCAACATCCTGAGTACCGGCATCAAGAGTCAGCGCTGCGTCAAGCGGAATGAAGAGGTCTGCGTTTGGCGTACTGTTTGGTGAGAAGGGGGGAAAGTTCCCTGAAGGCCCGGCTTCGCCTCCAGATGCTGAAGAACTGAGTCGTTGGGAGCCACGAGTCGAGCGCCGGTCAGGAGCGAAGAAGTTGCTTGACATTGCCAGCCGGCAAGAAATGTATGAGAATCGATGTACGCGGCTAGCAGCACATACTTCGAGCTCCTGACCTTTGTGCTACAGACCCCTCGTTGCGAATATCTAGTATCAATCGATCAACCCCTATCGAATCGACAGAGCCAACCCCCTCGTATCTCAATTGACTCAGCTCCTGCGGCAGCCATCGCACCCTGTTACAACGATCAGGCTCACAGCGTGTGATGGCAAAGGCAATTGAGCAGGTTGTTGTATGGCAAGAGCAAGATAGTTGGAGCTGGTAGAGTCAAAAGCGTGATGGTATACTGCAAGTAGATACCCCCTGATTGATCAAGGCCTTATTGAGACATTGCACAAGCAACATCATCTCGGACAATTGTAACAATAGTCTCATGGCTTCATATTACCGAAAGGCAAGCTCGTACATCATACGGGTGCTTCCCCAGCTCCAATTGTCTTGGTACTACTGCTTGGTGTCCGCCAAGACCGTGCACCTCTCAAGGTCTCCTCCATCCCCTCACTACCGCTCTGGGTTGGATGGATCTCGACCTTCAGTCCAACCCGTACCCACTGGATTGGATGGATTGGAAGCCTAGTTGATCCAATCCATTACTTTCACCGAATGCAGCCCTAAATCTTGCCTGATCACAAGGAAGCAAGGGTGTATTTTCAAGTCCCCCCTGTCCCGAACGAGCTCGTCTAGGCTGTAAACGTGCGAGGCTATATTTTGTTCGCTACTTCTTGTCCCCTGTCCATCAGCCAGCTCGTTGGTGATGGCTTCGCCAAGATACATGGCAACGAATTCGCCTCAGATGGGATCTCCATTACAGGACACCCAATCCTCAGTTTAGTGTCTCGAAACATCACCAGTGGCACTTTTCTGCCCTTCTGTACCACCTGTGACTTGCAGACAGGCCCGCAACCACGACTTTCAGTGCATTCATGGATCGGCATTTGTGATTTGCGGTAGAATGACATGAGAGTCGCCAGTATCTCTGGCTTCCGACTATGATCATATGGGAAGCGCTTTGGCAGCCCTCTAGGACAGGATCACTGCTCTTCTTCTGTTGAACATACTCCAGCCATCCTGGCTGTATTTCAGGGGTTGATGACGACGCAGCTCGCTTTTCATCCACTCGGGCGCCCTCACGACATTCGCATGGCTTAGTGTACTCACATCTGATGTTTGGGCCCATCTTTGGTCAGCGTGGGAAAGAGGAGCCGAAATTGCAGTCATCCTCGAGCCGACGATCACCGTCTCATAGAACATCGTCATGGATGAAGGTGAAGTCGGAGGAAGCCGTAGTATGGTCCTCCTGATTCTCAAGCCGTACATTAGAGGCAGTTCTAAGCTGACGAACGAATGCGCTCCGCATGTGTCTGGCAGCAAAATCGGTGGGTATAGCTACGGCAGCCTTCAGCATGGCCTCGGTAGGCAGCTTTCAAGCGTTCGAATGTATCACAGCTGCAAGTCCGTCACAAGGCTGTTTAGCAATGATTGTGCCCGCTTTCTTCTGACGGACGCCCTCGTAGACTTGTGGGTCCTGACCATCGTCAGCAGCATCTGCGGAAGATGTGCCGATCGTTGAGCCCTCTCGCGAGCTCGGCACCAGTGAGTCTCACGCCGCAGCGTCGGAGTGGGTCTGCACCAGGTGCCTTTTTTTTTAGGTGAAGCCTCAGGAGGGCGTAGTGCTGTCCTTGTGAGTTTCGACGCGCACATCTAGAACGGCCCCGAGCTTGTTGATGAGTGCAGACCCGACGCCGCAACCGCGGTTGGGAACGAATGACTTCATAGAAGCAGTCACACCACGACCCCGAGAGGTGGCTGTCTGGCGTGCTTGACGAAGAGGGAGTCGCGCTGTCACATGAAACCTCCAAGACATGAATGGCGTTGCCGCAGCGACGGCGTAGGACCCCCGAAGCGCCCAATCCGTGCGCGGCCAGGAGCGCTTGCAGTAAAGCGAGCCCACTGATAGCGAAAGAACGCTTGCTGCTTGGATGAGGATCGCCATCTCCGCCTGGCACTAGCTGGAGAACGTCCCAGATGGTGTGCGATCACACGAAGACTTCCGGAGGTGAATGGCCGGTGAACGGCGTGGCTAAGGCGACGGCATAGGCCTCTGTGACGCACAACGGCACTGCATTGCCAAGTCGCTGCTGCATGCTGTCTTGATGCCTACAGGATAGCAAGGTCTCTGATGGTCGAAGTACGCTCGCTGTGCAGATGAATATCGTCATCTCCGCTTGACAAGCTGCAGTACGTCTTCGACTTCCAGAGGTGAACGGCGTCGCTGCGACGACGGCGTAGGAGTCCCGATGCGCTTTCCTGATAATTACCTTACAGTGCACAAACAGAGGTCTGGCGTCCTCGAAGAAGGGCCTGTCGGTGTAGTATTCCAGGAGAAACGCCGTCACATACATACCTCTAGAGGTCAAGAGCGCTACTGCGGCGACGGCAGAACACTTCGCGAAGCATCATGACACTTGATTGCCAATTCGCTTGTATGTGCTCGTCTTCGCCGTGTAGAATTGGTCTTGCCAAACGACGGATGTGGCCTTTCGTGTCGCCTGCTGTGGTGTTGTCCCTAAAGACTTTGCGGTGACGCCTGCCACGACCCTTTCCACTCATGCCACGACCAACGTCGGAAAGGTCCACATCTGATACCGAGTAACTGTGCTACGCACTAGTCGATGGTGGACTGCATCTCCTTCTGCTTGTGCCAATTCCGCATCGACGTGGAAGCAATACATGCCAACACGTTGTAGAACTAACAACATACCTTATCAGGGCGACTTTGCAGCAGCAGCCAGCTGCGCACGGTCCACAACGATTTTGCGTCTGTACAAAAGCTTAAGGATATCGAGACACCCATGTGACGAGTCTAATTTTAGACAACCGAGGCCTCCAGCCTTTCTGAACCATTTGGGACATTCTGCAGCTTGTGCCACAACGCGACGAGCCGCACATGCGCTAGAGCACAGACAAGAGGCAGCCGCCGAGAGGCCTCCAGGCCATAAGCGCAGTGAAGACAATGTAGAGCGTCGCACGGCAAGAGCAGACGTGGGTTGCTGCCCCTTGTGGAGCATGTGTCAGTCATACTAAGGCTACGTTGTCTGGCTTGCCCTGGTGAATACATGCACTCATTTGGAGGGCCGGCCGGCAAGAGCCACCACTGCATTGTTGTGTTGCTTCTGCCTGTATTGATCCAACTTCTTCATCAGGCTCTCATAAAGCTCACTGTCGTCCTTTTCCCATATCTCATGAGGTCTTGTAACCCTTGTGTCAGTTGATGCAGCTGCAACCTGCATCAGCTCAAAGCGAGGGTCAGAGACATTAGTATACCGGTTTTCTCCTTTAGGTGCGCCAACTACCTGATGATGACTACCACTAAATGGAAGCACAGTCTCATCAGTTGTTATGATAATAGTATCATCAGGAAGGTCCAAGATTTCATGGATATATCGCTTTCTGTCGCTAAGATCAGGCTGGTTGAGAGATGGCTTCATAAGGCCTTTATGATGGACAACAGGCCTCTGATCAATAGTGTCCCCTTTACAGTGATCCTTGCTCTTCATGATATTGGCAACTTGATTTGCATACAGTGGTTGTAAAGGCCTGCGCAGGCCTAAATGCCTCATATTCTTCCACTCTCTGTTGGTGCTTATATCGCGTGCTTCAGTGGTATTTCTTGTGCGCCATGCTTCTCGTATTCGAATAGATTCAACTGAACCTGGTTCTACACGCCTTGGTATACTAGATCGAGGTGCAGAACCAGATGCGCTGACCAAGTCGTCCCAAGAGTGTGAGTTGGCGCGTGAGGCCGTCCTTGCGCAGAGCTCTCTGGCGCCGGAAGCCTTCACACCTGGAACCTTGGTCTCAATCTCTCGATATTGCAGGCCATCAACGAATCTGTACCCAAGAATCAAACCCCGTTGCTCCGGAGTGTATTCAGACATGGAAAGTTGTGATATTCAATGCAGAAGTTGATGTTGATGCTCAAAGTTGGCGATCAAAACATGCCAAGACCACAAACTTTCGCGACCGTGGAGGTAATGTCTAGCAAATAGAGCGCGCATCCCTGAGCGCGGCAAGGCTGACCTCTCTAAAATCGGGCTGACCCGTGACTAGCGCGGCTGACTGCTGACAGATGCGGGGAGCTCCGCGCTGACCCCTCGATTCTAAAGCTGACTGTAGACGCTCAATCAAACTTGAACTACTTGTCTATCGTCATCAGCCAGGCCCTGCTCAACTGAAGCTCAACTCAATCTCATCCGGTTCACATTCGATTCTCAATCAAAGCAAACCCATACGAAACCCATTCTCAACCGATCCTCAATCAAATCTCAACCATGTCTGGAAAGAAGTTCGAATCATTTGAGCCAGCCCAGGCCTATATGCAGTCCATCATGCAGAACATCCTCCAAAGCCTGCCAACTGCGACCAATTTTCGGTTTGTTTCTCATTTGGTTCTCAATTGAATTTGAGCTGATTGTCAATAGGCCCGCTACCCTGAGAAGCATGAGAAGGCTGGGCAGGAGTATCGCGCTGTCAAAGTCTTTGACGGCGAGGTCATGTGTCGCTGTGAGAGGAACAGTGGGACTCTGTGCAGGGTGGGTTGAGATTCGATTGAGATCCAGTACAGAACTGATTGAGATTTGCAGAAGGTCTTCAACGCCACAACAACCCTCAGAGCCCACATGAAGAACACAAGCCATTACAGGTGAGCTTGTCATTTGTTTCGGAACTGGATCTCAATTGAATTTGGACTGACTGAGACTTAGGCAGAATTCAGGAAGGGGGGCAATCCAGCGAAGGAGGACACAGAGGCTGCAAAGAGTAAGTTTTGAGGCTTTCCAGATTCATTTCACAATCAATTGCTAACTGTCCCAGATTTCTATGAGTCGCTTGAGCTCAATGAGCTTTCCAAGATCGTGAAGAAGGCAGCAGAGATGACCGAGCAGTAGTAAGTTTTCTTCTTTCCAGATACAATTCAGATTCAGCTGACAATCGAATAGCAAGCAGAGGAAGGATGCTGTGGTCAGCACTCCAGAGAAGGTGGCTAGAGATGCGTAAGTTTCCCATCTTTCAGATTCAATTGACATATGGCTGACAATTGAATAGTATTGACAAGGGCAAGAAGAAAGGCTCAGGTAAGCCTAAGACCCCGCGCAAGGAGCAGCAGAAGGGCAAGAAGAAGAGTGCGGTGGGTGCTGCTGAGCTGAGGGGCTTGCTATGAGAATTGGATGTCATTCAATTGACAGAGGGTTGAGGATTGCATTGAGGGCGAGACCCGGGCAACTGCAGCTGGAGTGTTGCTGGAGTGCTGCTGATCTGCAGCTGAGCTGAGGCTCAATCAAAGAATTTTTGCTGATTTGTGACAGGCCGTAGGTCTCGATATCGGTCTCAATCTCGGTCTCAATCGTAATTCTCTGCCTCATTCGTGAATTGGATGTCAACTGAATCTCATTTGAATGTCAAGAGCTCCCCTGGTGGAGATTAGTAGCGATTCCGATGACTCTCTCCATACAGCGATGGAGAGTGGCTCTACTGCGTATGTCAACTACTAGATATCTACTTCTTAACCAGCTGCTAATTGTTTTAGTGTACCTCCATCACCACCAACGCCATACCCTTCAAGAACTGATATTACCCTTCGGTCGAAGCCAAAAGTTCCTCGTAATCCAAAGACGAAGGCAATCAACTTCCCTGCTGCTGTTGTTATGCTTAAGAAGAGAGGGTATACGTTGTGTAAGAGCTGTGAGGGTCATGGTAAGGGTAGTGATTTGTTTGAGGGTTGTTTCTTATGGAAGGTGTTTGCAGACATGGATAAAGGGGAGTTGAAGAAATTGGTTTGAATGAGAAATAAAGGTGGTTCGAATGTAGATCGGATGCCATCTACATAGGGGTTGAGGACTGAGATTGTAGCTGTGCCCTCATGATACTCAGCTCAAGCTCTTGTCTGTCGTTTTCTAGTTTTGCTTTGCGTAACCGCTCTGCTCTTTCTTCGATTTCAAGCGCCTTCTCCAGTTCTGTAAGTTCTCTTCCCTTCTTAGAGCTCCTTGAACTACCAACTGGTTGCGATTTAGTTGGCGTTTGGATGGTTGTCTGTGAGTTAGATGGGGTAACAAGGAAGCTTGATGGCGGTGTACCAACCCTTGTTACTCTGTCGTCCTCGTCGTCGATAACAATAGCCTCAAAGCTCCGCTTGGCCGCAACGCCTGAAGAAAGTTAGTATAAGATTTAAATGACAAATGGATGACATACGACCTGGTGGTGCCAAGCTTGCAATCCTTGATGATTGTGAATCATTTCTCCCAGTCTGTCGAATACCAAGTGATTCCCGTACAATACGCGAGTCAATGATACGCCGGTCAATAATCTGAGCCCTCTCGATTGCAGTAAGAAGGCTTAACCGAATGCCAGCATAGTATCCTTGTTGGCCAGAGGACTCAACAGTATTAGTATGGTTTCGAAGGCAGCGATACAGTTCAGGATCCATTGACGACCAAATCGGATTCAATCCACATCTGACTGTTGGAGAAAACTTGTTGGTTGCCCATTTCCGAATCTCTGGTGAGGGATGCGCTACAGCCAATTGTCATCTATATGCCATTTGGATGTCAGTGGAAGATCTTACCCTTTAGATGCCATATGATACGGATATAGGTCTCAGTTGAAGGAACCCAGAGTAGAGACTCCATTAACCGATGAGTTGGACCCCAGTCTTTTCCAGCAGCCCTTGTAATCGATCGCTTGAAGTGTATTGTGCAATAAACGCATACTCTTCGAATATGCTCACGCCAAGAGAGGTGTCGGAACTGCTTCTCCAGGTAGTGGCCGAGGCCTAATTGATTGTCAATCGATTGAGTAGCATTTGACAAAAGAATGCTTACCAGAGGCCTGCTTTGTACTCATGTCCATCACTGCAGCAACAAGGCCTGTCCCATGGATATGCTTCCATTTTAGAGGCTTGTTTGTAGCCTTTTCCACTTCTACTGAGAGTCGTTCAAAGACTTGCTGGTAGATAGCCCGTGTCTCGCCATATACATACACTCGTGCAAGTGTAACATCTGTCAATCAAATGAGATTCGGATCTGGAAGCCAGTCTCGCTCTTCAACTTACTTTTATTATGAGCAGTGTCGAACTTTGCAAAGAGTATCTCATTTAGCTCCTTCTGTCGAACCCGTTTGAATGACATATCAACCTCAAAGTGGATGAGTGTATGGAAGAACTCTGCTTGTGTCTGAAAGAAGCAGATGACCATAATATCATCGAAGCTGCGCCAGACACCACGAATGTATTGCTAGATAAATGTCAACTAAATGCTGTTTGAATGTCAAGTCCTGCGTACCTTGTCTTGCGTTAGTTTCTTCTGCTTCTCCCACTCAAACAGCACCCCATTCATTTGAGTTCCATTTGGGTATCGAAGCAGTTTCGCTCTAATAATCTCGACTTTAATACGATCCTTGTTCGCAAGCGCTGGGCTGAGCTCTGCGAATGAAGATGCTCCTTGATCATGGAGCCAAGCCTGGGTAATGGCGCTATTCTCAAACGATACTGCTTTGAATCAGATTTGAATCACATCTGAATGCCAATACTTACCGAATGTCAAGTCTTGTCGAAGGCAAGAGCTAATAAGGCGCCGTAGCTCTTCAAGGACAGAGGCAGCAAGCTTTGTTGGTGGAGGCGGTGCATGTCGATGTTCACCATATGATATCCAGAGAACAAATGGCGTTTGAACCAGATCTAATGGTGTTATCCGTAAGAAATAGACTGGGCATGGAGTAGTAACCATTTTGCCTGGGCCCTGTGGGTGGTCATGATCTAGAGTCGCATGAGATTCAGTTGACAACTAAATGGCAAATAGACGCTTACTGCATAAGCTATTCTTGTAAGTCGTCTGCTCCATCTGATAGCAGTGGCGGTCGGTAGTTGGGTCTCGAGGCCCAAACAAGCCATGGAGGTAAATGTCATCGACTTGATCTGTAGGCTTAATAGGCCTAAGAAGTGCTTAATCCTATCGTTTCGAGCAGCGTGTCGGTTAACACACCGTAGGAACATATCATGTCCACCCCGCGCCTATTGACGATTAGTTGAGAATTAGTTGAGAAGTGAATCACATACATTTGGCGTTGCAAAGTATCCACATGTCATTTTACAGTCAGGCTTGTTCCCAAGACACGCTGTACCCTGGGTAAACTTCCGCCTGTTTCCATAGAAAAGACTATTGATAGCTACCGTTAGACGAGATCTGTTTGGGAATCGTTTGACAACTAACCTGGCTGCATTTCTCTTCAGAATATCTGGTTCAGAAGCATCAGGCGATGAAAGGCGAAGATTACGAAGCTCAATCCACATTTCCTCAGTAACCGATGTATGATGCCAGGTCCTTAGCCTTTCATCAAGGTACTCGCAGTGCTTCAACCCTTGACAAAGGAACTTCTGCTTCTTACAAGCTACGTTGCCAAGGAAGGAAGAGGTACAGCCGTTACTACCTTTCTGTTTGTTCCGCGAGTATTGCGTCTGCTCCACATTTAAATGTCAGTCAAATGTCATCTGTAGCAGAGCCTTTACTTACGTCGACGTCATATTCCTTTGTTCCTGCGCGAAGATCAACGCAGTAAGCATAGCCGCCGTGACAGGTATCAGGGTAGGATGGGAGGGCGCCGACAAAGTCCATGTGGACACAAGTAATTGGTGTAGCAGCCTTCGTAAGTGTGATAAGTGGATCGACAATCTCTTGGACATCTGGTTGTGAATCAGTTGAGATGTGGATGGGATCTGATTCATAGAACTGCTCCTCATAGTCTTCGTAGTCGAGTGCCTCAATCTCAAGGGCACTGAGGTCGTCTTCTGTAGGATACGGCCGAGTTGCGGAGGGGACTTGACTGCCAGTTGGTTGAAAATTGGACATGATTCAGTTCACAAATGAATGAGCTTTGATTGAGAGCGTTCCACTGATCCAAAGTGTATTGTAAGAAGTTGAATGGGGGTCAGTGACTGACGGGGTTTAGCGCTGACTCTCTTGGCTATCACCTGACTCCTTCCGGAAGTAACCTCGGCTCTAGTGAGGTCAGCCCGCTTTTAGAGGGGTCAGCCCTGCAGCTCTCTCGGCGCATTTTTGAGCAATACCCTCATGCAGCTGCGCGAGTGCCCGTGCCACTAGGGCGTGTCCCGCACGAGCATCGCAGAGCGCAATGTGTGCGTCTCAGCTTCGCTTGGTCGTTGCTAGCGCGAAGCTCAAGCTCCTTGAGGTTCTGCCTCCCGAAGTGAAGGAGAAGGGCCACTGTGTTCTGATTGTCAGTCAATTGCTTGACATGCTTGACATTGTCGAAGACTTCCTAGATGAGATGACCATGCCGTATCAGCGTCTTGACAGCACAGCAGCATCAGCGTTTTGCAGAGGCAGAAGCGCTTCGACGAGTTCCATGCACCCAAACCGCCGCTCTTTGCCTTCCTGCCGTCTACACGCGCCGGCGCTGTTGGCATCATCCTCGCAACTGCAGACACAGTCATCATCCTTGACCCAGCCTTCAACCCACCCCAGGACATCCAGTCGCAGTCGAGGGCTCGTCGTATTCGGCAGCAGACACAGGTACACTGCTTCGAGTCCGTCACTAGGACATCTGCAGAAGCGCGCATCATGCAGGTCAGACGCAGGAAACTCGCACTCGACGGAGCTCTGATTTAGAAGACGGATGCAGGTGAGTATATACAAGCCAATCTCGTTGGGCGTTCTTCGCCATGCTGCTATGGGGTGATTGGAGGACACTCGTGAGCAGGACATGCTCAGCGCGAAGGGAAGACCAAACTCATCGAAACGCTCACACCGCGACTTCGGAAGACGGCGGTCCAGCGTGGCTGAGAAGAAATATGTGCATTCACTTCTACCTCCCCCCCGGATCCGCTTTCTCTATCTCGATCCTCTTCTAACGATGCTCCTGGGCATAACAGACGTCCTCCTGGCTCAGAACTCCCTCCTCAACCAGACAACTCTTAAGCAGATCCGCCACTCCCCGCGCCTCTATCCTGTGCGACCGGTCCGGCTCATGCAAGGTGGTGTTGCCGCACTGCACAGTAGGACTAGCGAGAGCAGTATAGCGGACCTTGCAGTACTGCTTTCGACGTGCTTCCGGGTCGGTGCCAGCCAGATTGATAAAGTCTTTTACCGTCGTGAAGGCAACGTCTGGGGCAAGCGCGTTCAGGGCGACCGCGAACTTCCGCAAACTTACTGCACTGTCGAGACATCTTGTATCATAAGGTACTGCCCTTAGGTCCACTGAGCGCTGCTGTTGGACGGCAGAAACGACATGTCGAACAAGAGAGGCTCTGGTCTCGTTGCGAAGAAAGGTCTCTAATGCCACGGCCGTCCGAAAGATGAAACGATTGGGTGCGTAAAGGAGCGGGATGACCTCGGTCGAGATGAGCCTGCAAGTCAAGAGCAAGCTCATAGCATCCTTCATGTAGAACCACGCGAGGTGTCCACCTCGGGTGCTGGGGTCCTTCTTGAATACCTGGGCTCTCAGGCCGTCCTTTTGTGGGTTGCGGGAGCGGCGGTAAGTGATGAGGATCCTCCGCCCCTCTGTCGGCACCAGGTACTTGTAGATCTCCAAGCGGAGCTCTGCCGAGAGCTGCCAATGCATCGTTAGACAAGAAACAAGAAGGGCTAACCATATGCCACATTGCGTACAGACTCGAACGGGAAGACCAATCGACGCATAATATCCCTCGCCTCATGCAATTCGCTGGTCAAGTTGTTGATAGCCTGCTTCGAGGCAGCCAGCTGCTTATCCTTTTCGGACAATTCATGACCAAGTCGAAGAACTTCCCCCTGCAGTGAGACGACGGCAGGCGACCGAGAGAGGCTAGAAGGCATGGAGACGATTGGCCACTCGGGTTGGCGGCCGACAAGCAGTAGTATGGTGTTGCGATTGAGAAGATGATATAGGAGGATGTCCAAAGCGTGGGCATCCGCAGCAGCGACTAATCGCGGGTTGAAAGCATGCTTCTGCAGTAGGCGAGGGTGGATGTTGTTTTGGCAAGAACTACATCCTTGCCGCCGCTCATTTCATTAGACTCAGACTCCCTTGGCGCGCCTCGCTCAAAGGTCTGATCGACTGTCGCTGCCTGTGACAATCTGGGATTGGTGGTCCGAAAGCGGCCCCCGGCTTTCCTGCAGACGGCAAACCGCACTCCAGTAATAAACATGCGTACCATCGCCAGGCGCAGGGGAGAGTCTGATGAGGCATGTTGGTTCCCGTTTTGGCGAGAGTCGATCAGCCGCATAAATCTGCCAGTCGAATCGATCATCGGCTGCGAAGGCGTATATCTGCATCACGACTCCAATGCATCATCCCAGAGGCGGCGCCATTCGACAGTAGTTGATACACCCCATCGATTCCCTCGAGTGTGAGCAAAGACGGTTCCGAACTGGTCACGCAAGTTCCACTTTGAAGTCAGTACTTCGTTTTGCCAAGACCTTGTACGTCTATACCAATCGACCTACAACACTCGCTCGCGTGCCTGCCGGGACCGTATTGTAATAGCGTACTACCATAGTAATACGTCTAATGACTCTCGTAATCGCTGTGATTACAGCAGTAGCCTCCGTCACCTTCATTCCTACATTGTCCGCTCCGTCGCCAGCCATGACACACGCGCTGCTGTTAGGCTCAATACGTCGTCTCAATGCAGTAGATTGACGCCTGTGACATGCGCTCCGATCCGCAGGTCGCCTCGCAGCGCAGGTCTGTGGTCGCACCTCAGACGCGACCCCCTTCGCATCAAGCATCAATACTCGTCTTGATTACCACCTTCTCCCAAATCGCAGGAAACTCTTTGATCCTTTCCCAACCCCTTCAATCTGGACCAAGCCGTGCACCAATGGCGACTCGTTGACAGGGACCAGCGACTGCATCAATAAACACTGACAATGTGTGCGCCAATCAGAAGCTTCGGAGCTCTTCTGGTCACAACGCCCGACCACCAGACCATGACAACAGTATGATTACTGTTGTGTGACACCGGCTCACCAACCGGGGCTCCTCCTGTTGAGAAGCTCTCGCCATGGCCACCAGCCTTGTGACCTACACGCGCGCTTCGTCTTGCGGCCTTCAGACTTCCGACTGGCACCATCTTGTCGACCTCATCAGCCGCCGCAGCGTCTCATGTCCCACTCACAACACCAGCGACACGACCAATCGCAGCTGCAGCTTCCGCCCGCCGCCTTGCCTATCATGCTGATGCTCCAACTTCCAGCGCAGTTCATGATCCAGCTTGGGCCGTTTCGATCCAGCGACAGCGCCAAGTACGTTCTCAGGCGTTGTCTGTCCCCAATCGCAGTAGTGACCTTGGTCACAGCAACCAAAGGCGCGATGCCCGCGCCCGCAAGAGGGCCGAATTTCGCGACAGACGCTGGCAGTCCGTCCAGTCAGCTTGTCGTCGTCGAGCGCTTCACGCTCAGCAGCAGGCTTAGGTGTTGGCCTTCGATGGCATCCAAGAACAAGCCCGGCGTCAGGATCAGATGTTCTCAGAGTTGCAGGCTGCTCGTGTTCTGCAGCAGTCCTGCTTCAGTGACCTTCAAGGACAATCTCGGCGTCGAGATCTCGCGTTCTTCGACTCGCAGGCCGAATTGGTAAGCCTCGCTGCCTCTGTGTCGCCGGCTCGCGAGCAGTCCGTGGCTCTGGACCTCGACGTCGGCCACGATGGCACCTCCGGTGGTGCTGATAGCGACAGTGAGCAGTACGACGGCCTGTTCTTCGCGCTGCGCCGGCCGTCCACCCCTTGCCAGACGACTTCTGAGCAGTCGCCTTCCCTGCCAAGGCCCTCGCCGCCGCATTACGACACTCTGACGCCACGCAGTGTTCGTGCACAGCAGCGGGCGATTGAGAAGCCCTTGGGCCTCTCGCGCGAGGCGTCTGATCAGCAGATGGTGCCTGTAGCACTACGCATCCCATGGGACTGGGGCAAGCGTGTGAAGGTTGGTGATGCTTACGAAGGCGAAGTCGATGGCAAAAAGTAGTGGAGAGGAATCGTAGGTTGGTCGAGGTTGATACGTAGTAATATTGTACTCATCTAGTCCTATAGTTGAGTCGAAAGGTCGAGGGGAAGGACGACGGGCGTCCAGCCGCACACATCCGCCGCATTCAAGAGACCGAGCTTGATGGGACTCTTTCCGTTGAGCGGCGTTGCGATTATTGCAAGCAGATGAACTTTGAGTGTGAGGTATACACGCAGCGTGGTCGTCAGCAAGTCGCTAAGGCTGGACGCGGGTGCTCTTGTTGTCGGATAGGTGCGCACAGGGGAGGCTGCTCGCACAATGGCCAGGCTCTGAAGCGTCGCGAGAGCAAGGCAGCGAGGTTGACGCCACAGAAGCCGACAAAGCGCAAGTTGTTCCTGAGTTCAGCTGGCGCTGATGGTTTAGCATGAGATACTAGTTGTGTGGCTTTGTGGCGACGAGGAATCGATTGAGGCAGTAGCCGTCGTTAGTGGAGAGATTCGTGGTGTATGCTGCAGTTGCTTTTCTATAGCCAAGGCCCTGTCTTGAGTGAATTGATACAGTTGAGACCATCACCGCTGTCATGGCCTCCGGCCGCCATGCACGCTTTCCACCATAGGGCCTGTGACTGCATTTCGCGATCTGCGCAAGACTGTGATTCGCACCTTGTGCCGAGGCACGACCTAATTTGCCCCTCCATCAAACAAACTTTGCCAAACTGTGCCAGACTGTGATTGGCCTCGGGGCCGCTGCTACACAGATACTCACCGTGCGCCGTATGGACCATTACTGACGCTATCCCCACTTCTTCAACTTCGTGTTATTCCAGCTTTACCACCTTTATTCATCTATATCTCGGCTAATTGTAGTAACGTGTTCAGTAGCTCAATGTCATAGGCTGATGCTCTAAAATCGATTGGGACTTATAGGAGGAGCGCGTTGCTACGCTATTAGCTACTAATATAATATATAAAGATATCGTCTAGAAGATAATGGAGCAAGAACAAGTGTCTATATCCAGCCGCTAATTGATACGCTATCTCGAGCGTTGAGGACTACTTTTAGCTCGCTAGTATAGGCTTAAAAGAGCTAGTATTATAAGAGATATAGACAACTAGATACTATTTATATTCTACTACTAGTAGTATATAGATAAAAAAATATATAAGCTACTAGACGATATAGGTTATTTAGAGGTTAGAAGACGAATAATTAAGCGACGCTATCTTACTATAGGACTTAATAAGCGACTAACTTATACTACTATAGAGGCTAGCGCTATAGAGCTTTAGAGGCGTATATAAGCTAAGTATTAAGATCTAACTATCTTATAGTATAGTAGAGGGTACTTATATACGTACTTCTACTATAAGTATAGGATAGTAAGTAGATATAGGTAATAATAGGTAATATATATATAATATTAGCGCTAAAATCCTACCTTAACCTATAGAAACTAGCTCTTTAGAATCGCTTAGGATATAAACCCTTACTTTATATAGATATAAGCTTATTTATATAATACTATTAGATATAGCGTAACTATTACTTATAGTCTAAACTAAGCCTAGTTAATCGATACCTCCTATAAGTTTAACTTTATAGGTATTAGTATCTATATAGCTATTAATATCTAGTTCTACTATATTATCTAGATATACGTTAGTATTAATATATATATAAAGAAGTCTATCTTTATATAATATATAGACTACGTTTATAACTACTTTATTATATATAAGTATATCTAGAGTAATAGAGGTACTAAGATAATCGACCTTATAGATAGCTAATTTTAGCTCTTAGATAAAGCTTATAGTAGCTTAAGGCTATTTACTAACTACTACTACTTTAGTACGAGTAAGTAGAATAACTATATTAAGCGCTAGTAGAAAGAGCTAATAAAGACTATACTTAAGATATAGTAGCTATACTTCGAGTAGCTAATAGCTAATAGTAATTATAGTAAGGTATTATATACTAACTACGTTACCTTCTTAATAGTATATATACTAATCCTTTAGATAGAGGCGCTTAAGTTTATTAACCTATAGAATAACTATAAGATCTAGTATTAACTATAGTAGCTATATTACGTTAATAGTATCTCTAGTAAGGACTACCTATTACTATACTATTACCGAAGGTTACTAAGAGAATAATATAGTATAGTAGTAAATAAAGATAGTCTAAGGTTAGCGTAGCTAGAATAATAGGTAGTAGATTAGAATAAGTTTTATATATATTCCTATAGCTCCTATTTAGTAAGAGATAGATACTACTATAAATACTATAGTAACGTCTCTTTTAAGATACTACCGAAGAGCTAGTTATAAGACTAAGTATACTAGAGTCCTAGGTTATCTACTAATAATAACTAGTAGATATAGACTAGTATCTCTCTAATAAGACTATTACGTAGTATAAGTAGTAGCTATAGAATATCGCTAGTATTAATATTAGTATAGTTATAGGTAAATCGATAGTAGCTAGTATAGCTAGTAGTAAAAGACTATATATAGTAGCCTACTAGTAGTATATTAAAGATAGTAACTACTTACTAATACTCGGCCTATACGACGTACTATAGGTAGATATATATACGATTAATAAATAGGTTAAGACCGCCTTTATTAGATTATAACTACTAAATATACTAGACAAACTAGTAACTTATATCCTTAGAGGCTTCGAGGATATAATTAAGTAGCTATAGCTAATTAAGTAGTATATATTACTACTACTACTACGTCTCGGACGTGTTTGTGCCTCGTAGGTCTCGTAGATCTCGTAGGTCTCGTAGGTAATAACAGCTATCTGCGTAGCGTAGCATACGAGGTGGACGAACAGTTCGACCACCACAGCGAGCACGCC
>VCMR01000031.1:0-99789 GCA_007113925.1 Teratosphaeria gauchensis
GCGCGACGCAGGCAATTTGACCTAGTACTACGCGACGTAGGGACCTACTCTTAACCCTCGTACCTCTCGTAGTCCTCGTAGCCTAAGTCGCGTAGGCTGCGAGGTATAACCCGTATTAAGACGTACTTACTTTAGTAATAAATATATTACTAATAGCTAATAGTAGTATAAGAATAAAGATACTATCTCTACTAAATTAATAGCGAAGACTATTCTATCGAAGGTTATAATAGAGGTTATTAGTATACTTAGTCTATACCTACTTAAGTAATCTAGTACTCTTATTAAGTTAAGATATATAGATATAGAATAGATATAGCGTATAGAAAAGCTAGAGCTTTAAAGTATTAGTATATTAGCGAAGTATAATAATATTAGTAATATAGATACTCTTTAAATAATAAATATTTATAATAAGTAGATAAGTTTATTAATACTAACTACTATATAAATACTCTAAGTATAAGAGAGCTACTTAGTTTAATACTAGTAAGTATCTACGAGAGTGAATATAGTAGCGAGGGGACAGCAATCTAGTAATATAATACGTATATTATAATAGTAATTAATAAAGATCCTCTCGTTCGCTCCTCCCTCGTAGCTTAACTTTATTCCTTAGTTTGCCCCTAAGTTAGCTAACTAGCTCCGCCTTTCCGGCCTTACACTAAGTAGGCTCGTCGATTATACTTATAGTATATTCTAGTAGTAGAAGACGTAGAAGCTACGAATATCCGAATCGCTTATAATATCGTAGACGAGTCTTAGAGTAATAATATTAAAAGAGTAGATATTACGAGTAAATAAAGATTATAGAAATAGAGCTAGAAAGCCTTCTTATAGTTAATCTAATATACGTTTATAATCTACTATAGCTTAGAAGCTATCTATAATAAATACTTTTACTTACTAAGTTCTAAATAGTATCTTTAGTAACTAGATAGTTATAGGAATACTCTTAAAAGATAGCTATAACGTTTCTATTAGCTAGTTCTACTACTAATAGAAAAGTAACTAGCGTAGATTAAGAAAGCTATAATATAATAGCTCTACTAATCTAACTAGTAATAGTAAGAATCTCGTAACTAGAAGATAGTCTTACTAAACTACTAATTGTGAGGCAGCCACTCAGTTCAATACCAGTAAGTATCTACGAGAGTGAATATAGTAGCGAGGGGACAGCAATCTAGCAGTACAATGCGTGTACCATGACAGTAATCGATGAAGAACCTCTAGAGCGCGCCTCGCTCGCGGCTCAACTTCATTTCCCAGCTGGCCTCCTGAGTCAGCTGACTGGCTCCGCTTTTCCGGCCTCACAGTCGCCTCCCCTGCGGGCCTTTGCCCTCGAAGGCCGTGGAAATGGTAGAATCGCGTGGTGACGTCGTGCGCTTTACGCGCGACCGCGTCGCGATCGTGTTGTTATTGTCGTTCTGGCTGGCGCTAGTGCGGCACAGCCGGAGGTGGTTGTCAGGGGCAGCCGTTGTTGATATAAAAGTTTGCTTCCCCCACGCACAATTCTTCCTTCAGACAAGCACACCCTGCCTACCTGCCCTCCGCAGACAAGCGACTCGCACTTCAACAGCGCGCGTCCCTCAACTGTAGCATCACTGTCCCTCAACACAAGCGCAAGTACTCAAGATGGTCTCATACCCCGTTCCCCGCTACATCAAGAAGGCCGCCCTCAAGAAGGACAAGCGGCCATACAAGTTTTCAGCTGCGCAACTCGCACCTGACAATGATGAGCCTCGCTGCCCAACCTGCCCTCGTTGTCTTGCGAACATCGGCAAGAACGGCGATGACTGTGAGAAGCCTGACAGCAAGCGATGCTCCCACTGCACCAAGGGCAATCGGGCTGGCTGTGCTGCAGTAAGTGCCATATCTCTGTGTTGTTTTGAGAGTCGCTGACAAGTCGCAGCTCGGTCGCGAGTGGTACGGCATCATAGAGCGGCTGTATCAACTGCGTGATACATTCCGTGCGGCCATTGCGAACTCCGACAACCCGAAGACCAGCGCCCTCGTCCAGCGGTCAGGCTTGACGCTTGCGCGTGCCTCGCGCACCGCAATTGACAAGCTGCAGACTCAGCGCAGACTCGCACGTCGTGGTGCGCCCCTTGATCCGGCCACGAAGAACCCCACGACCTCGCCTGAGTACCTCTCCCTCATCCTCAAGGAGCAGAAGAGGCAGACTCTTGCCCTCGAGCGCGTAAGTCCCCTTGCGTGTCGCACCTTGATCTTTACTGACGCGCATGTGCAGATCGCCACAGCCAAGGAAGCCTCGCTTGCCCTGCGCCAGGCTGCGATCAACAACGACGACGACGACGACGACGACGACTCCGACGTGCTGTCGAGCGAAGACGAGGCTCCTGCTGCTGCGGCTACCGCAGGGGGTGGTGGCGACGGTGAATAGGAGGCGTTGCGCTTCTCGCGCGCCTCGCGGCTCAGCCGCATGCGAATTGTTTGTTTGCTTCTGCTGACGCGCCTGAGTGCGCTGCTGGTTTCTTCTGTGCCGGGTTGGCTTGGCGGGTTGTTTTGGTAGCCTGTATCCGGCCTGCGGGTCGCAGCTCAACCGCGCCTGTTTCTCATCTGTCTCTTGCGCGTGGCTGTACTGCTTATCCTTTTCTGCTCGTACTGCTCAAGGAGTTCGCTCATTTCTGCGAAGTCATCGATTCCTTGCCAACTGTCCCACTGACTCGAATAGCCTTTCCATCGCAGTAGATACTCCGCTTTCCCCTTTCGGACACGCTTATCAAGGATCTCTTCCACTTCATAAGCTTCTTCGCCGTCCGGCAGGAGTTCCGGCAGTTGTGAGTCAGGGTTGTCCTCGCCCTCACGGTGTTGGTACGGCTTCAATAGGGATATGTGGAACACGTCATGGATACGATACTCGCTTGGTAGCCAGATGCGATATGCTTGCGAGCCAACTGCTTCTCGCACTCTGAATGGCCCGATGAACTTGGGTTCTAGCTTGCGGCTGGGCGTGCGGAGCCTGAGGTTTCGGGTGCTCAGCAGCACCTGTTGGCCCTTACGGAAAGAGAAAGGCGTATGATGCCGGTTGTAGTACCGCTGTTGATACTCCTGTGCTTTGCGCAAGTGCTCCTCGAGCGACTTTCGTGCGTCTTGCATCCGCTGCACACGCTCTACTGCTGCAGGTGTCTCCCCCTCTGGGTGCACGCCCTCGGGCATCGATGGCAGGTTAGGGTGAAAGCCCTGCACTATAAAGTACGGTGACTCACCTGTACTGCTTTGTCTGCTGTTATTGTATGCAAATTCCGCCATAGGCAGTGAGTGTAGCCATTGATCTTCTTGTTCAGCGCAGTAGCAGCGCAGGTAGTGCTCAAGTGTTTGATTTTGTCTCTCAGTCTGCCCGTCGGTCTGCGGGTGGAAGGCAGAGCTTAACCGTCTCTTCATTTGAAGCTGGTAGCAAACTTCTTGCCAGAATGCAGAAGTGAATGTAGGGCCCCTGTCCGTAACAATGCCTTTCGGCACCCCCCAGTGAGAACAGCATATGTATCTCACAAACGCCTCTGCGAGGTCGATTGCCGTCCAGTTCTTGCGAGCTGGGATATAGCGAGCCAGTTTTGAATATCGATCGAGGATGACAAGGATCGCATCATAAACGCATCCGTCTCGCTTGGCTGGGGGCAGGCCTGTAATGAAGTCCATCGTCAGTTCATCGAATGGATTCTTCGGTATAGGCAATGAACTCAGCTCGCCGTAGGGCAATCGTCGTGGAGCTAAGCTCCTTTGACATACAGCACATGTCTTGACGTAGTCCTGTACATCTGCTTCGCAGTTGGGCCAAAAGTACATTCGTGTGATGAGTTCATGCGTTCGAGCTGCGCCAAAGTGGCCAGTCGCAGGATGATCATGGCAAGAGCGAATCAGCTCCTGGCGTATGCTTTGTTCAGGGGGTATGTACAGCCTCCCTTTACGCCGAAGTAGGCCTTTCTCATCTAGCTGCCACACGGCAGGCTCCCTGCTGCGCTTCTGATGGTTCTCCTGCGACAAAGATGCTATGCGCTGTATCACAAAAGTGTCTCTTTGTTGAGCGTCTCGTAGCATCTGAGTCCAGGGCCTTTCAGTCGCTTCCGCAGTTTCGCTTAGAAGTATCCTCACTTCTGAGCGTGGCACGTACTGCATGCATTCAGTAGCGCCAGCAGTGGGGAACGGCTCCAACACCGATCTGCTCTCTCGATCGTCATGCGGTTTTGCATTGACTAACGACATCTCGTCGTGCGTGGCTCCCCTGTCGCCACTATATGCTCTATCGCTCACTTCACCCACAAGGGCGAGCTTCCTTTTAAGCGTAGGCAACAGAGTATTCAGCTGTTCGTTTTCAGTGAAGTAGTCTGGTCTCCTTGAAGGTCCATCAGCAGGATTCTTAGTTCCTTGCCTATGGAACATATCGAAATCGAACCCGCCTAAATAGATCGCCCATCGTGCTTGTCGCGGGTTCAGCTTTGATACATCGCGCATGCCTCGCAAGTTGTTATGATCCGTATGTATTTGCACTGTATGCTGGGCACCTTCTAGGTAATGTCTCCATGTCTTAAAGGCGTATACTACCGCCAGCAGCTCCTGGTCGTAGGTTTCCCAGTTGCGTTCGGCTTGCTGCAGCTTTCTAGAGGCGAAAGCTACCGGGTGCCACTGGTCGTCCTCAGCGAGCTGGGAGAGGATGGCCCCTATTGCGAATTGGGAAGCATCCGTCTCAATGCGTATCACCCGCGTCGGGTCAAAGTGTCGCAGGATAGGCGCGTTTGTGAAGCGCTCGCGTAGCATTTCAAATGCTTGGTTCGCTGCTGCAGTCCACTCATAGTTCTGGGTGGCCTTTAGGAGGTCTGTCAATGGGCTAGTCACCCTCGCATAATGTGCGATGAACCTGCGATAAAAGTTCGCGAATCCTAAGAATACCTGTAGTTCACGTACATTAGTAGGCCTTGGCCATGTTCGAATCGACTTAATTCGTTTCGGGTCTGCTGAGACCCCCTCAGTATCAACGATGAACCCGAGGAATTCTACCCGGTGTTGGGCAAAAGTGCATTTCTTGAGGTTGGCATACAAGTCGTTTTGCCGTAGACGCTCAAGCACCTCGCGCACTGCCCGCCAGTGAATCTCAACATCCTCGCTGTGCGTATAAATCAGGATGTCATCGAGGTATACTACGCAGACTGTGTCAAGAAGTCCTGCTAATGCACGGTTGATGTAGGCCTGAAAGGTCGCTGGCGCATTTGCAAGGCCGAAGGGCATTACAAGATACTCGAAATGTCCATATCGTGTGCGGAAGGCAGTTTTGTACTCGTCCCCCGGGCGTATACGCAGTCGATAGTATGCGTCCTTCAAATCTAGAGAAGTATAGTAACGTGCGCCTGTCATGCGATCTAGGGTCTCTCCAATCAATGGTAGCGCGCATCTATCCTTTACTGTGACCGCATTCAATGCTCGGTAGTCCACACAGAGTCGGAGAGTCCCGTCCTTCTTTGGTACGAAAAGGATTGGTGCTCCTGCAGGGCTATTGCTGTGTCGTATGCGTCCATTGGCTAAGTTTTCCGCAAGATAATCGCGCAAGACTCGCAGCTCCCTCTCTGAGAGATTATACAGCGGTCCATATGGGGCTTCTTTTCCTTCAACAAGGTTGATAGCGTGATCCGATTGCTTGTGGTGTGGTAGCACCGCGGCCTGGTCATTGTTGAAGACATCCTCATACATCCTTAAAGCTTCTGGCAGCTCAAGGGGGTTCTCTGGTTCTATAGAAATGTTCAGGATGCGCGTCACTTGCGCTTCAGGTTCCACTCGCAGAACGCCAAGAAAGGCGACTCCTTCTTCTCTCTTCAGCTCTTCGACGTCTACCAACTCAATGTCGGCTTCATTAGCGACCCCAAATCTCCACGTTTGGGTGCCAAGGTCCAGTATTACACCGTGCTGGTGCAGAGTGTGGTTTCCAAGGAGTAACTCAGGGCCTTCCTTGTCCACGCCATAAGCTATGAGAGTCATCATGCGTTGCGTGCCAGAATCGTCAGTGAGTCGCACGTGCATCTCATATGCTCCATATGTGAATTTCCTTTCGTTACCTACCCACGCCAGCGTGGGTAAGTCGCTTGGGACTGCCTTGAGTCCTAGCTGTACCACCGTTGTCTGGCTGACTACTGTACAGGCAGCGCCAGGGTCCAATGTTGCCTGCATGTCCAGCTCTGTATTTGGAGTCGAATGCGCGATACACCTGCGAGTGATAGGCTGTAGTATATCGAGTGGGCGGCGCCTCGCTTTGCCTACCATCGACGAGGCGCCTTGCCATTTTTCGACGCTCGCACATTGTTGACTGGGGCTTTGTTTGGGTTCTGTGGCTTCTTCTCTTTCGTACAGTTGGGAGAGATGTGGCCTCTCTCACCGCAATTGTAGCACTCGAGGTTTACATGCGCTGGGTTCGCGACCCGTGGTGCGTCTCGTTCGCGAGGTCGGAAGGCTGGAGTTGCAGCCGGCCGTGGGCTATCCCTTCGACTATGTGAGCCGCGACTGACTCGCACCTGCTGCGCAGAGGAACGAGGTGCGTCTGGCAGGTTGCGCTCTTGCGTTGTGGCTATAATGATGAGCTCCTCCCTCGTCTTTGGGAGTTGACCAAGGCGGCTGATTGCCTTCTGCAAATTTGGCTGAAGTTTCGCATAAAGCTTCAGGATCCGGTTCTCCTCAGACTCCTTCTCCATCTGGTTCTCAAGCGTCTCAAGGTACGTTGCAAATGCGCGTGTCGTCTGGTTGTCACGCTGCTTCGCTCTGTCTAGCTGAATCGAAGCCTGTAGGCCTCGGTTGATGGGGTCGACTTGGGCGTTGAGGATTGCTTCCTTGTAGAACGGCCAGGTAAGCGGTTCACCTGCGATTGCCATGCGGTCGTACGTTGTCCACCACGTCTCTTGCACGTCGCCTTCAAGGTATTGCATGGCCCAGCTGACTAGGTCCTCGTCCGTTGGGAAGTAGTCTGGGGCATTCTTCTTCCCAAGCTCGCAGTCGCGAATGTAGTTGCGGTACTGGCGGAGATCGCGGCCGCTGTAACGCGTGGGCGACTTTGGTCTCAAACTGCGCTTCTTACGCGGTTCATCTGACGAGTCACTGCTGTTTCTCCTGCGCTTCGCGCCTGTTGCATTTGTTGTAGTACTAGGCGTACCACTCCCGTCTTCCCGCTCTTCGATCCCATCCTCGCTGTGACGTTCAAGGTGTGCAATCTCTGCTCGCAGCCGCTCTAGCTCGCGCTGTTCTAAGAGGGCATCACGTCTCTGTCGTGCGGCTTGGATGAGCTCCGCCGTCGGTACAGGTGCGTCTCGCTCGACCGATTCAGTATCATTTAATGGTACTCGCCCTTCCATTAAGTTCTCTGCCATTGTGTCCCCGAAGCTACTTACTCTAAGAGCAAGATCGATTACACTGTGAGGCAGCCACTCAGTTCAATACCAGTAAGTATCTACGAGAGTGAATATAGTAGCGAGGGGACAGCAATCTAGCAGTACAATGCGTGTACCATGACAGTAATCGATGAAGAACCTCTAGAGCGCGCCTCGCTCGCGGCTCAACTTCATTTCCCAGCTGGCCTCCTGAGTCAGCTGACTGGCTCCGCTTTTCCGGCCTCACACTAATAGTAGAAATAGTATTATATTATTCGAGTAGAGACGCTAGAGAGTTAACTATAATTATAAGGAGAAGCTACTAAGCTTTTACTACTCTACTAATTTAGTATAAAAGGCTTAGTAATCTAATTAGGTAGATTAGATTAGCTTAGCTATATATACTTCTATTAGTAATAATATTACTATATAACTTATATATATCCCTATATCCTATAACTTATATAGAGGTCCTTATAATACTACTCTTAATTCTAGATTCTTACTATATACTATTATACTATACTATACTCTTTAGTCTTATATTATATAGTATTATATTATCCTACTTAGCGTTAGATAGTATTATTCTATCTATTATTATACTATACTAAACCTTCTAGTATAGCGTCTATAATTATTTAATAGCCTAACTATATATAAGACTACTATTTAATATTAAGTAAAGAAGACTTATAAAAGAATATATTCGAGTCTAACGCTAATAGTAGCTACTCTTATACTATCGAATAATTATCGCTATTAGTACTAATTAGTTACTTAGCGAAAATACTAGTAGAGTTATAGTAGCTAGCTTAATATAGCGTAGTCTATACTATAGTTATATAAGTAGATAATAGTAATAAGTCCTCCTTATATAAAGAAGTCTAGGTAGCTAGTAAAGTAGACTAAATCGCTATACTACTACTATATACTATATAGTAGAAGAACTTATAAAAATCCTTTTAAATAGACTAGTTCTTAATAGATTAAATAGATAACGTACTAAATATAAAAGAGTAAGAGAGTTATATAAAGGTATATTACTACTTCTAAGAGAGTAGACTATCTTCGCTTAGAAGAGTAATATAATAGATATTACTACTATAGAGAGTTAGAAAGATAAGTATCGCTTAAGTAGAGCTAGAAGGATATAGAATAAGAGTATAGCTAAACGTCCGCTATTATATAAAGAGTAAGAGACGTCTTAAAGAAGGGAAGAGAAAACCTACTTAGGAAGAGCTATAGTCGTCGTATATATATATTAGAGTAGATAAGGATATAAGAATAAAAAGAAAGAAGGCGGAGCTCGATAAAGAATATATATAAGATAGTAGTAGACTATAGCCTACCTAGTAGTACTATAAAGTATACGCTACGAAAAGGCTACACTAACTGTTAGACCGGATAGAGCCTAGTTCCTAGTAAGGACGCTAATAAGGTAACTATAGTAGGTACTACTTATAGTAGTCGTATAACTAGTAGAGGCGGACAGACTATAGAAGAGTATTACTTCGATACAGACTCAATAATACGTTGAAGTGAAGCGGTGAAGTACGATAAAGGTAGATAGCACTAGGGAAAGATGTAGGTGGATAGGAACGCAAGATCGGCGCGGTAGCGGGTTGATCCGTGCTGGTGACTCGGCACCTGTACTTACCTTGCTCGAGGTGAATGGACTCGAATCGGTACGGCCGAGGACTGCGTCCTTGACTATGAGGCGATGGGCCCAAACGAGGTGCGCTCTCCAGCGGGAGGTATCATGATGGGGGCTAGTAGGAGACCGACGAGTTACAGGCGCGGGCTCGGCAAACGGTCATCATGGGGAGTGGCTGAGCGAGTCCTGTGCAGCGCGACACCGGACGGGTGGCGATTTCGAGGGGGAGACAGACCGGAGGGGTCGCCCAGGCGGATCCGCGAGATGACGGACACGTACCACGGTCGCAAAGAACGCTGGAGGCGACGGCGCAGGTCCCGTCACACACGGCCATCGAGGTGACGGGAGATGGGACTTAAAGGATGGCGCTCGCACGTCTCCGAACCAACCCGCGGGCACAACCGCGCGATGCGGACGGCAGGAGCAACATAGTCCTAGTTCGCTTGGGGGAGATGCCAGTAAGGGACCACACTGAACCGCATCGGATGGGGCTACAATGCGGTGGCTGGACACACGGTGCATTGCACCGCAATGGACGTGCGGTCGATGCACTGGAATGGACTTTGCTCCACGGCAGATGGACCTGGGAAGGACTGTACTCCACTGCACCAATGTGCGGGACGTGCGCAGGCGAGTGGGGGTTACGTGGCATTGGACGAGACTCCGCAGACGACCGGGACCGACGGGAATCGCATTGCACCACGCTAGAGTACAGAGGCTGTATGCACTGCCATGGATTGCATTGCGTTCGAGTGGATATGCAGTCAGTGCATCGTACCGCACCAGGCATCACAGGATGCTTGGCGCGCTGTGGACAGGATTGCGCTAACCTGGCAGGCGACAAGTGCGGCGGCCAGTGTGGGTTGCGTGATACGACGCTGGGCGGCGGATAAACGGAAGCGATATGTATTGCACTGTACTGGACTAGATTGCGAGAGGCCTGTGTGATGCATCGGATTGCATTGCACTCTATCACACCGCGCTCCATGCTTGGCGGGTTAGAGTGGATGGCATTGTCTTGCACCTGGCTCCGCAGATGGGTCGTGTCGACCTATGACGCTGTACCAGGAACACAGATGGCCGCGTACTGGGACAGTGAGGGTGAGAGACGAGCATATCGGTGGCGTAACTATCTACGCATGGGGCAGGCGCGTGTGCGGGCATGCTCGATCTAGCGCCTCGGTGTCCAACCCCTCTCGATCCAACCCCTTTCGATCCAACGCGTCTCAATCCAACCCCATCGCGATTCAACGCGTCTCAGTGCAGCACATTCAAAGCGACACATTCAAAGCATCTCGACCCGATCATCCTGAATGCCCATCGATTTACGACGTGAAATGCCGGAGCGATGCCATCTTGTGGTCGTCGATGGCACCGTCCTTCAGGCACCATAGGATCCACCACCGCATCGCCGGACCGTCGTCGCGGTAGAGAAACGGCTTGTGTCCATCGACTTTTCCCGCGATCCGAGCCATGTGGTAGCACACGATGGGACCGCACGAGTCGGCATCCCATTGCTGAGTGGGGGCCTCCTGTGGTACCACCGTGAACTGCTTGGTGGCGCCAGTCAGAAGGTAGGCCCACGCGCGGAAGTGTTCCATCATTCGCTCGTCGTTGAAGGTAGCGTGATTGCTGTCCCAAAGCTCGATGACGTAGTCGCGCGTCCGGACAACGAGGAGGACGAAATGGGAAGACCTCACGAACAGGGGCAAGAAAACGATATCGGCTTGCTGGAACGTTCCGGATGGTCGGGATGCTCCCATCGATGAGGCTGTATCCCGAGCACTGCGTAACAATGCGCTGCCAAACGTGTGCATGTGCTGCGACTCGTGAATCACGGGTAATGGCGAGGATGGCGGCGCAGACACGCACATTCGCGGCCTCAGCGATTGGAATCGCGGAAACGAGAAGGGACGTCTATGAGGTGCAGTGCATTTCAGCATGACAGGGGTGCAGTGCGATCCGGCGCAAGTCAATGCAGTGCAGTGCGAGACAAGGTGGTGTAGCACGCACGGTGCACTGCAAGGCGGTGCGGGAAGTGAGATGGCGACTCCGAACGAGGGTGCGGTGGATACGTCGGGAGATGAAATGTGTGGCAGGTGTGGATATCAATGGATTAAATACAAGAGCATCGAATGGTCAACGCAAGAACACCCGGCCGGCATGGACGGCCGTACTGTGCGTGTCAGATAGACGGCGACACTGCAATGCTTCCACGTCGAACGTGTCACTTAGGATCGTATTGCTGAGGGTACACTCCGTCCAGGCTCGAAAATGTGCGGGTCCATTCGTCGTGGAAGGCCTTCAGACAACCACGCTCGACGGCGGCGGGAATCGAGAACGAGCTGTAATCGAGTGAAACCACATCTAGTTCAAACGCCGCCTTGGGGATGAGCACCAGGGGGGCGGACGGCTTCGACATGTCGCGACAGACGGGAGCACTAGTGACACAGGGCCAGAAGCAGGAAGGATGGCTGAGGGAGTGACGTCGTGGAGGCGCACTGCCATCAGCAAGGGTAGAGAGAGAGATGCGGTCGTAAGGGAAACGTCAGCATCACGGCGTGGGGCGGGAAGAGTGTACACTGCAAGAAAGGTCACTGTCCGCAGTGGAGGGATCCAGAACGCCTGAGCGGCAGGCGCATCGACGCGAGTGTGATATCCACGAGCGTCCGGCAGTGGCGAGCTTGCGCAGGAGGAGGTGATGATCCTAGGCTGAGGCCGAGTTGGTGCCGGGCGCAGCAGCCGCGGGAGAGTGAGCCGTGTGGTGGGAAGGTTGGCTTCACGGCGGATCTAACACAGGGGAGCCTAAAGGATCCTCGGCCGGTGCATCTCGGGATGGGTGGCGTTGTGTTAGGTTGAGGGATGCATCGGAAGTCCGTGGTTGCCGAGGGAGAATGGGAAAGAACGCGCTGATGGTGTCCTTCCGGACGATGCTCTCACTCGGCATCAAGGCAATCGGTGCCAGTAGGCTGTCAAGGCACACGATATGGGGCGGGCAGGGGCGAATTGTGCGGAATCGACAGAGCAGTCCGGACAAGTGAGTGGCGCGAACGGTGGGAGTTCGAATCATACACGAGGCCGGGCGGATGCGACCTGGGAACTCCTAGCACGGAGGCGAAACAATGGTTGGGAATGCTAATGGCAGATGCTAAGGACCGGAGAAACGATAGGGATCATCTGCAGGCGGATGGAAGTTAAGAGTCAGACATGGTGTTGGCACCGTAGGAGGCGATCTAAGAAACACACGACCGCTCGATAGACAATAATGGGCTGGTGCGCCGAAGCGTGATTGTTGCTGGAGGAATCAGATTACGTACGGCGGTATATAAGATTTGATTCGAGTTATATCTTGTCATTTCGTGTCCTCTGTATAGCAAAAGTCATGTGTACCCCCTTTTGGAGTGCTTCTGCTACTACCGTTCGCCAGCGCAGCTCACTGCTGATAGGTATCGTCGCGGATACCTTCGTCCGGCCCATAACGCACCAGTGTACGCTGTCTCTCCCGATCACGAAGCCCTCCTCCTTAGCTAGAACCTGTAAAAACCGATCGTAGTCTAGGCCATCCTCATAGACGGCCTTTTCTTCGTCGCTATCCTCCTTGAGTATGTCGCGGATGCGACACAACGGTACCCTTACTCCTCCGGCCGTCCTTACACTAATGAACCTCGCGCCTACTAGCACATCTTGCTCTGGTCCACTCGAAGATGCTTGGGCTTGCTGTCCAGCCGATGCCTTGTTTGTAGGCCTGTTTTGCTCCCGCTACCGCCGCCGCTAATTCGCGTAGATCGAATACACTACCTACCGGAACATGGCCCTGCCTTCCTCCGTCTATAGACTCTCAATCGCATCAGGCAATTTGTGGTGCAAC
This sequence comes from Teratosphaeria gauchensis, assembly GCA_007113925.1. Taxonomy (NCBI): domain Eukaryota; kingdom Fungi; phylum Ascomycota; class Dothideomycetes; order Mycosphaerellales; family Teratosphaeriaceae; genus Teratosphaeria; species Teratosphaeria gauchensis. The sequence continues at coordinate 12,890 of VCMR01000031.1, forward strand.
GCCTCGTCTGATACGACCATATCTGCTAACTCCGCTATGATAGCTCTTCTGTGCTGCTTGAGACGAAATGTCTGTTGAATAGAGCCACTTCTCATAGCTGCTCTCTCTACTGCTTTGGAGAATATATCGTAGGCCTCGGTCGTTCGCAGACGGAGACCCTCCATTATTGTCGCCGTCGAGATGCGTGGGTTATGTGAGCTGCGGGCTTTTTGCCGTCTGGTCCGGCGCCCTAGAGATCCGCTATGGCAACGGCCATTAATATGCTGTAGTAGCTAGGCGGAGTCATTGACGGTAGAGCTAGTGGGCATGGCAGCGTGATGACAACAATCATGTGATGCGTTTAGTACCTTATTTTATTAGATAGGCATTTAAGGTGCGCTATAAACGCGTGATCTTAGCGCGCTCTGGGTCTGTCCGTCCCTCCTAATAATATTTCAGATGAACCTCAGCTGTGTCCGCCTACTGCTAATGCTCTAGTCTAGCTCTTGATCGCCTCGATATTGTGCCTCTCCATTTTGCTGTGGCGTGTCAGACCGCGGCAGCGTATGTAGTCTAGTCGCATGCTTTTGACTACCGCTATTAGCACAGTGTGGACGGTCCCCTGTTATAATCCTTCTTAAGGGAATCCCGTCGTCGTAGGGTATGCTCGGCTGGACGGTCGACTAGGCCAGAAGCGTCGGTCGACTACTAGTAGTATAGCAGCGACATAGAGGTACTAGTCGAGCACGCTACGTATATATACAAAGGGGGCCTCGTTAGTTTGTAAAGTCTACGATAACTATACGATAGCTAGCTTTATCGACTCTAGTATTACCTATATTATACCTATTTTAATATCTATATAGGCGTCGATCCGTAGGCGCTCTGTTACTACGGACTAGAAAGCCTCGTATAGAGATAATCTTTCTAAAGTATTTTCGCTTTTCGCCGTTTGCCTACTAAGACTAGCCCTACCTACTCCTCTAAGTAAGCGCTCCTCTCAAGTAGGCCTATAAGCTAATTCTAGCGATTACTAATACGGTACGTTAATACCTTCACTATTAATAGCTACGGAGCTAGTCCTCTAACACGTAAGTTTACTTAGGTACCTCTACCGAATACGTACTAGATCTTATACCGGCTACCGTTATACGACTAACTACTAGTTCGACTACCCTTAAACTTATAACCTACTACGTTTACTACTATCCTATATAATAGCTACTAGTACTTACGCCTACGAGCTCGTAGTAGTTAAGTCGCTTTTATATTACCTAGTATTAGGTAAAAATAAGCGTCTTTCTATATCTATACTACGCTAATACTACTATAGATTCTTACTATCTACTTTAGAGTATATTAGTATAGTAAATACCTCCGCGGTTATTAATAGTAGCTAGTAACATTAATAGACCCTACGTATATATAAACATCCTCAAACGATAGTCTTCTCGTACGCTCGCTACCCTTCGTAGTTATACTATCTTTATTATAGCGTAATTGAGAGTATTACTATATAATTCTAGCGCGCCTTATCGCGTTACTTACTAACTCCTAAATTAGTTAATAAACTCTAACCTTAATCTTAACCTATTAGAGACCGCTTAGTACTTCGATTACGTACTCCTACGAGATGTCTATAGAGGTAGGTACTAGCGTAGGCGTAGGTACTATAGTAGCGTCCCTAATAGGCGATACTAGTTTAGTTTCGGCTCTAATAGGTTAAGATTAAGGTTAGAGTTTATTAACTAATTTAGGAGTTAGTAAGTAACGCGATAAGGCGCGCTAGAATTATATAGTAATACTCTTAATTACGCTACAATAAAGATAGTATAACTACGAAGGGTAGCGAGCGTACGAGGAGACTATCGTTTAAGGATGTTTACGTATACGTAGGGTCTATTAATATTACTAGCTACTATTAGTAACCGCGGAGGTATTTACCGTACTAATATACCCTAAAATAGACTTTTCTATAGGACGCGTTTCGCTAGAATTTAAACGAGACTAAAAGAGTATATATACTTACCTCTAATACGCTTTAAAAGGAGGGTTTAACTAAACGCTTACTAAGAAGACCGAGTCTAGATATCGACGAGAACGGCTTATTATATAAGTAATAGACTAGACGCCGTTAAGTCGAGAGAACTTTAGTTAATAGTAACCTAGACCTCTTTAATATTAGGCGGCGCTATAGAGGTAAGATACTACTATAGTATTCCGCTAGTATACTTATTACCGATCTTAGCCTATAGAATATCTATAACCCTAGATATCCGCTAGAGACTATTATATAACAATTTCTACTAAAAGCTAAGTAGCGCGCGAGTCGAGCTAAGAAGAGAGTAGACGTTAAGCTCTAGATAGATAACGCTACTTAGTAGGAAGCTACCTAGAGTCGTAAGCGAAGTAGCTCTAAGCTATCTAATCCGGTAGCTTTACCTACGAGTAATAAATAGTCGCGATATAGTAGTATATCTTCTACTAGGCTATCTACGCTCGGACGAATATAGTTAGACGATCCGCCTATGCTCGAACCGAAGCTACTACTATTAGACTTTACGCTATACTTTATTCTCGTCCTACTAGATAGTAAGGGCGGTATTACTATCTAGCGTACTATTTACGTAAGTCGGAGAGTCGCTAGCGAGTAGGATAAGACTATCGACCTCGCTCGAATAAATAAGGTCTAGAGTAGACTATAGCTAAATACCGATAGTCTACTAACGTAGTTTAACGTAGACGGTACTTTAAAGAGCCTAAGCGATAAAGATAAGGAGTATATATATAATAAGTTAAAGTCGGCCTATACTACTATATAGGGTTATATATAGCGAAAGGAGCTCGCTATCTTTAAGAGCGAGAGAGATATAGTTACGCTTCTCCTAGCTAATTATCGTATACTACGCGCCGACGTACCTAACGAAGAGTCTTTTATAAAGGCTTAGCTCGAGAACTACGATATCGCTATTTCCGATAGCGATATAACTATAATAGATAGATCTAATAATACGTTCGAACGTAGTAAGAGTAGTAGTACTATAAGGTTTACTACTAAGTTACGCTATAGTAACGAGTCTAAGCGTATAAAGTAACGGCGATCTATACTAAAGCGGAAGATATTATATAGTAAGCCGGAGTAACCTATCTTAAGAAGGACGAGGGGTCGTAGAGTAGGCGTAGATAGGTAAGCTTTTAGTAATTTATCTACTAAAGGAGTCGCCGACTAACTAGTAAACTACTCTACTTCCTCTAGCGCTAGCGATATAGTATATAGTACTACCCTACTTATAATTAAGGTCGAGGTCCCTAATATAATAGATCTTAATAGTAAACCTAACGTACCGTCTAACTAAACTTATACCGATTCTTCGTTAGAGTAAACTAATACCGTATAATTAGACGGCGAAGCTCTATCTAAACCTAAGTCGTTAGAAACCGACGACGAGTCTAATAAGGAGATTCTAATAATAGCGGCGCCGTTCAATTTTTAATTATCGGAAGGTTAAGGTTTTAGGCTCGAAGGCGATATAGTTATAGACGAAGACGAAAGTTATTCTAGTAAGCTTAAAGATAAGGAGAAAGGCGTAGGCGTTAGCTATAAGTAAGAGAGCGGCGAGGAAGATACTAGAGAGAAAGATAGTAGCGAAGAAGATAAAGAGTAAGGCCTAGGCGTTAACTATAAGTAAGATAATAGCGAGGAAGATAATAGCGAGTACGATCCGAGTAATAAAGGTAACGGTAAGGAAGGTAACGGTAAAGAAGATCCTAATACGCTAGCTCCCGTAAAGCTAAGGTTATAGATACCGACGAACCTAATAGATAACGAATCGTAGAATAATACGCGTAAGCGCTTATAATAATATACCGATAATCGGTTAAGACTATTACTATAGATTATAGCTAAGTACGATAAGAAAGGCGCTACGAGTAAATACCTATTACGTAGCGGCTAATCGACCTTTTCCTATAGCGAATTCGGTAACCTTACCTTTAAGGACTAGATAAGACTCTTCGCTAACTCGGATAATAGCTCGATTTATTAGCTATTAGACTTATTACTAGATATTAATATAGGTAGCTAACTCGCTACTTTTAGAGCTAACGTATACTTCTTACCTTCTACCGCCGTTACCTTCTATACCGGAGCTAAACTCGGAGATCCTAAGAAGACGTCGAAGGTAATCTAGGAAGGTATAGTATCTCTAAAGTTAAGTAAGAAGCTAGCGGATACCTAGCTCGCTAACGATATACTATCGATAGCTTAGGTATTATACTTTATATAGAACGTCGTAGGCTCTTATTAAGTCGTAGTTAAAACTATTCTAGATATTATAAGCCGTAAAGGTATTATTAACGTATAAGACTCGGCGTATAGCCCTAAAAACCGAGCCGAGGTTCGAGGACGTATACTTTTACCGCCTCTTATAAACCTTATTTCTAGTCGCCTAGCCCTTACGTAGAGCTAGAGCCGAGTTATAGAGTAGACGCTTATATTTACTCGATATTCGTAGTAGTCTAATAGTAAATCTTACGGACTATTCGCTAGTAATAACTACTTACGCTATCTTCGCGCGGTAGGTACGGCTTCGCTCGACGGGACTCCGTTATTAGTAGGTAGTATATAGTATACTACTAATCTACGAATTACTATATAGAAGCCTATACTCCGCTTAATATTTAATAACGATATTAAGCTTAAGTAGTAGGATAATAAGATAAGCTCGAGTAGGGTTAAGACGAGATTAAGAATATTACGTAGAGTAACTAGTCCTATAATTAGGGCGAAGCCTCCTCTTAATATCTATAAGAAGAAGAAGAATCGCTTACGTAGTCTAGATAATAGCGATATATATCCGTTCGTAGGTAATAACTATATAGATCCGGACGGTATAAGGAGGTCTAAATAGTACGTACGCTACGGAAGATTTATCTAGAAGGAGCCTTCTATACCGAACTCGCTAGAGAATATAAAGGTCGAAGTCGATAACTCTATCGTTATAAAGAAATACGACTAGCTATCTTCTATATAGGATACTATATAGCTTATAGTACGAGTAAAAGAGATAACTCGAACTAGTAATAAGGTCGACGGTAGTATCGAGGACGCTAATATAGATAAACTTAGTACTAAGATTACTAACCCTTATATAATCGATACTAAACGGTTCCCTATTATAGCTAGGTTCTTCGACTTTAATAAGGAGGATTATAACCCTAGGTCTAGTATCTACTTTATCGGTTAGAATAAAAAGTACTACCTTAAACTCTATTAGATAATCGCTCTTAAGATAGTCCTTACGTAGTATCTTCTTAGATACGATTAGGCTATTAACGCGTTAGATACTAGCCTTAGAAAGAAACTAACGATACTTTCTTTCTTATATATTATTATAGAGCTATAGCCGATATTCGAAGATATACGTAAGAACTTTAAAGGCGAGCTAGTAACTAGGCCCTTACGTCTAATTAAAATAGAGGAGAAGGTAGTAGTCTTTCGTAAAGTACTTAAGCGACGCGCGGCGGAGATATATAAAGGGCGCGTCCTTAGGGGTATAGTACTAGCTACGCCTATACGGACCTACCCGCCTTAGCGCCTACGGCTTCTAAGTCCTTTTCGCTAGACTCTAGATAGACTCTTTCTCTCCTTATCGAACTTATTAAATACTACGACGAACTCTAGTATATACGTAGTTCCTCTATAATAAGATACGGAAGTCCGACCTAACGTAGAAAGGTATACTAGAGGATCTATACGAGCTAGGCGATAATAATTAGGAGGAGCCCTATAAGAAGCGCGAGCTCTACTTCGATACGTCTAAGCTAGTAGGAGGGCGAACGCTAGACGTATACGGAGGCTTAATACTTATTATAGTAGGCCCGAGCCTCCTCGGAAATTAGGTTAGTAAGACTAATAAATTTATCGAAGACGATCGGATCGTTAAGGTCGTAATCTAGGTAAATAGTCCTAGACTATTCGTAAAACGCTCTACTATATTTAAAGTATACCTCGATTAGTAAGACGAGATCCTAATCGCGAGACTAGTATCTATTAGTATCGAGGAAGAGGTCTTAGAGCTCGACTATAGTAGTAAAGACTAGTTATACTAGAAGAAGAGAAAGAATATACTAGTAAAATACCTAATCTTAGATAACTAACTAAGGTCGTAGTATCGGTTCCTCTAAGTATTCGCTTCTACGAGTATAGTACTAAGGGTCCTCGCTAACGAGCTAAATACGCTAAAAGAAAAGCGTATAGAGGATAAGATCTAGTTATAGCTAGGTATAATTACTATAGATAAGTTTTATTAGGTCGTTAATCCTAGTATAGTAGTATAGAACCTAGTCGTCGGCTTCTAGGCTTCTCGACCGTTTATAGTCGCGTATAGTACTATACTATAGAATAAGTTCGAAGGATTAGCCGGACTACTATTTAGTAGTATATACCGATAGATAGAGACGAGAGGTTAGAAATAAGTTAGGGTCGGTAAGTTTTTATAAAAGGAGTATAGAACCTAGAGTAAGAACGGAATAGCTAGACTTATTAAATTAGAGTTAAGCGAGGAGGAATACGTCCGGCTCGATCCTAATATCTATCTAATAAGTCCTAACGGTATTATATTACCTAGGATTCTTATCTAGATAAGTACGTTTAATTTACTACTACTAGTTCGTCTAGCTAGGTTAATAGGACTATTAAAGTAAAGAAAGTAGCTATCGTATACCTACGGAGGTAGAGTAAATATCGGATTATCTAGATATCTAGCGATACTATTATTTAGACGCGTTCTAATAAACTAGGTAAGCTAGCTACTAAAAAGCCGCTATATAGTATATAGGACGTTTAGATACTAGTCGAGCTAGAATACGTACTACTACTTAACTAGTAGTAGAATAGTAAGAAGTAGCTAATATTTAAAGAAGCTCCCGAATAGTAAGGTTAAGTACTCTAGCGCCTACCCTACTATCTCGGAGTAAGCCTAAGTTCTTATACTCTTTCTATACCTCCTTAAAGCTATATAGACCGATAAAAGACTCGAGAGTCTAATAAATAAGCTTACGACTATTCCGTATATACGACTTAAGGATAACGAGGACTCTACTCTATCCTCTTCGGGTAGTAGCTTTACTAACGCTCCTATACTACGAGACGGTCCTTACTCGACTTAGGGGGAAGGTAACTTTAGCTACTCGCTCCTATATAAACTAGATATCCCGTCGACTCTACTCTGTCCTACCGCGAGTCCCGAATACTACTTTATAAACGTAAGAACAACTAGAGGTACGGCCTCGTCTATAAGTCGCGTATAGTCTAGAAAGAGAAGAAGGTTCGACGATCGATCTTTAAGACACCTCTACGAGGATAAGGTACTTCTCGTAATAAGGTCCGTATACGGAGTAACTAACTATAGATACGCTTATAGTATTTACCTCTTATAGCCGTAAAGAGACGATATAGGGCGCCGACTTACTCTAGCGCTATAGTAATACTATTTAGCTCCTATAATTACGTACTACTACCGAGATACTATTAGGATAACCGAGCGCGCTATTCTAGAGGAATCTAGGTACGGCGGTTAGATAAAGCCTTCGTACGCCGTTAATATATATAGGAGAGCGAGAGTTAAGACTCGAGAGCGCCTAGTTAGTAGGTAAGGTTAAATAAGACTATCTTCTATTTTATACTATTACTTATATAAAATTATCTCTTTCGACTCTCGTCGTCGCTCGCTAGGAAATACTACTATTACGTCTAGAATTATACCTAATACCTACCTCTAACTAACCCTCGATATAGGCGCTCTTCGTCCTAGGTATATTTTATAAAGTATATACGATCTTACCTCCTTCTTAGCTTATACTACTACGTAGACTCGCTTTACTCCTCTACGGTATCTAGCCTCGCCTTTTCCTTCTACGCTACCTCCCGTACCTACTCTCGGAACTTCCTCGCCGTCGCCCTTATAGCCTCGGCCGCCTACTTCTACGTATAGCTCGTACGGATACCTTCGCCGATTCTAAGGATTTCCCGACGCTAGTAGATAGCTAGTATAATTAGTCGCTTATAATTTTCCTAGATATTAATCTCGTACTACTCGCCTAGGAAACCTAGATCGGTAAATATTATAAAAGCTACTAGGGAGGAGAAGGAGCTATACTAAAGCGTAGGTACTTACGTTCTACGTTCTTCTCGCTAGTCTAGGTTACTATCTCTCGCGTCTAGAAGTCGAACTAGATATATATTATAGCGATATAGAGAGAGTAATAGCGTACTAGCTCTAATTATATAAGGCCGCGAGCGTATCTTAGGTCGGATATAAGGTCCTACGTACCGTTTTCGCTACTCCGGATAGCGTTATTTAGAAATAGTATATCGGTATAGTGTTTGAGGAGAGCTTTAACCTAGACGGGGTAGAGCGGGTAGGTTAGTAGTAGTAGTAGATAGTATAATCTTAAGAGATACCTCGTCTCTATATAGAAGGTATATACCGCCGTTAGTAGCCCCTAAGCCTTATATAGATCCCTCTTATATATACTCTATTATAGCGGTAACTAGGTACCTCTAGTATTATAGCCTACGGAGACCTCTATAAATACTATACGAGTTACTTCGCTAATAACTCTAGTATAGCTCGATTACTAGTAAAAGGACCGCTAAGTCTAGTAGTATTACGAGTACCTACTATATTACAAACGTAGTAGCTTAAATAGAACAGAGCTAAAACTATAGATCTAACGGTAGATACGCCTACGGCCGAGCGTAGAGTATAATCTCTTCTCTTTATAATAGTAAGTAAGCGTTTACCTCCGTTATAAGCTAGTAGGACTTACGTAAATACGGTCGTAGCGTACTTTCCTCTACCTTTATAAGATCCCTTATTTACGCGGACTATTATATAGCTCGAGAAGTTGCTCTTTAATACCTAGTTATTATATCGCTCTAGTTATAATAGGCGAGCTTAGATCTAGTAAGCTCGTAGGCGAGCTTAAGGAGGTCGATAAGATCGTCGGTACCGTTAGTAGTAGTAGGCTAGTATAGAGGTGCTTTAGGCGGGAGACAAGCGTTATATTAGCGATGTTAGTATTAGTTAGGGTAAGGGGTTTTAGGTAGGAAGAATAGTCTGCGATAATCTACGAGTTAGTTCATCTTTACGAGTATGTTCGTATAGGATCACCTACTTATATTAGTTGTCTGTAGCTATAACGTCCTAGGCGGTTATATGAATACTATAGAAGAACGGATAGTAGGTTGAGATGACTAGGTAAACGACTGCCGAGGTGATTGTGTGGTTGTACGGTAGACTGCTAAGGTGAATACGTGATCGACGGCTAGGATAGTTACCTAGTAGACCGTCTAGATAGACTACGGAGATACATACTTGATGAATTGCTAAGGTCTATACGTAGTGGTCAGAGGTTTCGACTGGAGAAGCGCACTACCACTGCACTGCACTACACTATACTGCACTAGGCTCTTTTGCATGTTGAAAATCCTACTTCCTCTAGTTCTATTACCTTCCATCGCTCTGACCTCCTAGTATCTTCACTTGTGAACTTCACTGCCTCACTTAATATTGAGGATGACAGGTGCAATCACATATCCGGCTAGACCTTTGTGAACGTGCCTCCCCTCTCTACAATTCGTAAGGCGCAGTGTAGACGTACTTGTCCCAGGCTTGTATGTGCCTGCCCGAAGGCCTTGAGGGTGATGTTTGGGCTCCTCTCTGTTGCGGAGAGCCTCCCATAGAGCATTATAGCTCGAGACGACCTTTTTGAAGTCGTCTTGCTTGGTCGAGATCACTTCATATAAGTACATGCTTCAATTGGTCTGGTTGGAAGGCTATTTGACTGTTCTCGCATTGCTTTCTCGCTTGAAGAGGAGGGAATCGGGAGTTTCGAGTATGCCGGGGCCGGGAAGAAGAAAGAAGCAAGGAAACAGCAAGGACTCCTAGCCAGTCGGTGTTATTTGGCAGTCCGGTACGTATGTCAGATGACAGTGGTATCGAACTATAGAGTCGATCTCACCTTCGACGGGTTGTATGCTCCGTGCACGTCTATAGCCAATCTGCCGGAGTGGCGTGTCTGTTATAGCTGTGTCGACTTCTACTCAATGTAGCATTCGCCGTATGTCTAGGTACTGTCGGTAGGCAGACAGACTTTTCATCGCTTAATCGACTTCTTAGCAGTTGCTCGATCGACTATGTTTCTGCTGCTGTCAATTAATCGATCATCATCGTTCTCAGTCGACGAATCACCTGTCAGGTCGACGGACATGTGATGGTTTGATCGGCGTGGTTAGAGAGCAGATTGATGGTATTCCGGCTGATTGTTGTGGTCTTGGTTGTTTACCCAAACCCTAACCCTACAGCCGCTCGGACGTGCCGGGTCGATATCCGATTGGCGAGGAACGAAGGACAGTTTGCCAGACTTTCGCTAGCGGAGTCGCGCCTTTGTGTCATTTACTAGCGTGAAGTATGTTTTGTCGAATGCATGTCCATTCATCAGGTCGCTATCTCTCGTATCTAAGTATACACCTGCTCTTTCTCGCCTGATCGGCTAAGCAGGGGTCGTGAGATACCGTTATGTTGACCCCTGTATTAGTCGTGCCTCGCTTGTATCTACAGTGCTCAGTCCGACCCTATTGACACACCCCCTCAGAGGTATACCTCTGGTCGAGCTACTCAACTGCTTCATCAATGTCCTCGTTCACATCATCTGCTAGGTTCTCCAGAGTCTTCGTCACGACCTTGTTAGCCAAAGTGTTGATCGACTCAACTTTATCACCCTTGACCAGGTCGCGAATCTCCTTCCCAAATTCCTTCTGAAATCGAGTGTTGTGTTTCTTCACATTCTTCTCGACCTTTGCCTTGATTGTGGTGACGAGTTCTACAGTATTCGTACTACCTGAGGTTGTGTCGAGAATCTCGTCCTTGATCTTCTGTTTCTTGCTGGCTGGCAGTTCTGGTATTGATGTGGTCGTGGCCGCTCTCTTGCTCTTCTTGTTCGCAGTTGGGGCGGAGTTGGTGTCATCGTTCTCGTCCGGGATGAGGTTGACTAGCTTCTCGGCTTCTCGAGCATTGAAACGGCTGACAATCTCGTCCTCAGATTTTCCATAGATGTGGTCGAGAGCAAGTGCTGCGATCCCGTCCTCGTCGCGTCGCGCCGTAAGAATGTGGAAGCGGTTGAGTTGTCCATCAGTAAGTTCGCGGACGTACTTATCCTTCCTCGACGACCACAGTGTACGTAGGAGCGAGATAGCCGTTCCAATACGTGGGTTCTCCTTCGCTCCACCACGGAATCGGTCGATGCATTTTTTCTTGTTGATCGGGTGGTCAATCAAGCGGTTGAGATAGTTGAATGCCTTGTTGATCTCGCGCTTTTGACTATACGCCTGGTCGTACTTTTTTCGTTTGGCGTTCTCCAGATCGAGCAGGGCCAGAGTCACCTTCTTCTGGTCGGCGGTCAAGGTTGGGTCATTCTGGATTTTCTCCCTCTTCGTCGGCTTTCTAGGCGTACTCGGCTGCGTCTTCTTGGTACGGGTCTTGATTTTCGGTTTCTCGTCCTCGTCTTCGCTCTCCGAGTCGTCTTCCGGGTCATCGTCGTCATCGTCGTCGTCATCGTTGTTGGAGCTGTGATGTGATCCTAGGTCCGGATCCGGATTCTCCAAGTCGAAATCCTCCTCCTTGTCCGACTCCGTATGGTCGTCTTCGTCGTGATTATTCCTTTTCTGGCCGAAGTCAAACTCGAACTCAGCCTTCCTCTTCCGGTCGTTGCGATCCCCAAAAATCTCCTTCTCCCTCTCGTCGCGTTCGGCCATAAGACTGTACTTCTGGATGTTTGCCTTTATCTCGGCAACTGCATCCGTCTGCAGGAGGCTGAGGCCGCTTTTGAGAGGATTGTTGCAGTCCCCAAAAATCTCCTTCTCCTGTCAGTTACTAGCGTGAAGTATGTGTTGTCGAATGTATGTCCATTCATCAGGTCGCTATCTCTCGTATCTAAGTATACACTTGTTCTTTCTCGCCTAATCGGCTAAGCAGGGGTCGTGAGATACCGTTATGTTGACCCCTGTATTAGTCGTGCCTCGCTCGTATCTACAGTACTCGGTCATCGCGAGTGATCATTCATTCCAACGAGTCAACCGTCACGCAGACAGAGATCGGTCACCTACGGGAAGCTCAGGAATGGGTGGGAAGTCAGCGTAGGAAGAGATGCGAGCCGACTGCGCGCCAAATACTATACCAATCCAGCAGTTCTAATCGCGCCTCCTGTCAAGCATTCAGGGTCTCAACGATGATTTTCCCAGATCCACCTGTCAGGTTTGTCTGCACAGATTTGCGGACCATCTGCTATAGGCGTGCAAGAATGCTTGCACGCCTAGACCTTAGCATCTCTTACTGTGTAGGATGCAATCTATCTTGTTGAAGGTGCGTTCAAGAGTAGTGCATGATCGCAAGGATTCCGAGCAATGTTTACAATTCATTTGAAACCAAGCCTAACCTACGTTCTTTTACAACAAGACACCATAAGGGCTTCTTAAGCGGCTCGCTCGCAGCGTACAGAAACAGGTATAGTGAGAGCGATCAACAAAGCATCATCCGATGAAACTCTCTCTGACGACTTCTATCGAAGAGCCTGCGGTTAAGGCTGTCTGTCCGCGCACGCTATACATATTCCACAGCGATACTGTCATTACGTTAAGAAACTCAAGGGCTTTCCGGTCCGCCGTACTCATGGAACCGGTCGAGTTGTAACGAACTACTAAGGAGCACTAGGTCTCAGCCAGCACCGCCACGTTGCATTATGGTTATCAAATGATAGCGACACTAGAGGCAGGCGTCCGATTGAGATTCGGCCTATGCTTCAACGACATTGCTCTCGCACCTGACATCAGCCCTGGATTGAGAGCGTCCCTCATTTCTGCAAAATCGCAGAGCAAAGGTACTAAGCGGACAAACGAGCTTCTGAATGCAGCTACGGACGTAATAAGAACATAAGACTGTTAGCTCTGCATGTTATATCTCCTACAACACGAACCGAACAGCTAATATGACAATCCATGGCGCCTCTATACTAGACGGACTTGTCTCCATACATATGCCGTTGATGCTCGAGACCTGCGCACTGCTGCTCTAGTCGCCTGCTGTCCTGTGTGATTCATTTGCTCTCTAGATGGACGTCGCGAATACAGCTCGCTTTCGAAGCACTTGAGTTACGACACGTCAGCAATGGCTTTATTTAAGTCACGAATCGAGACCACGAGAAGATAAAGCGAAAGACGTAGTGCCATCGAGATGCTTGACATGACCGACTAGGTTACGGTAGAGGAGCATCTACGTCGATGATGGACGGCTAGGGTCAACGCAAACATGTTAGCTTCGTGAGTAGCGACTTGTCTGAACAGATCCTTAGTTAGTAGGTCGTCTGCTATCTTAGGCAACGTGGTCAACGGCTCGCCGCTTAGTAGTAGCTCGTTACTCCCGCTCCTCCAAAGTCGCTATATCAGAAGGTCTGACTCTCGCAAGGCGTACACTCTTAATCTAAAATCCTCCGAAAGGGCAAGGCTAGCCGCGTGTACGCTTAGAAGGGCAAACTTCATCTTAGCACTTTCGGGAAAGGCCTCTCACTCCTCCCACTCTCGTTACTCTAGCCGCTTCAGTGTCTTTGCATCATTAAAGATTGATCATTGTGCCCACATAGCTCTCAAATTTGGTCCATGGCTTGCTAGCTCGGGTGTTAGTATATAGCATCCCGAGCGATCTAGACATAGGTTCGTAGAGTACTCTTTCTTATCCCGCAACGTCTCACGCTACTAGTACCGTACATACACGGCCCTCTCTTGCCACTACTTCCTCTATACTACATGACACAACAACGGCAACGTGGCACTAGCGTCCCATGTGTCCTTCTTAGTAGAAATTCCTACACAGTACTAGAAGACTGCAGCTTGACAGAGCATCTAGTAGACTACCGAGCGCACAGAAGGGCTTACATCAAGTTGGTCGTATACACAGCATATGGTCGCTACACTCAGCTTTAGAGCATAACTCTCCTTCCTCGCTAGCCTTAAGTAAATGGGCGAAATGCTACTAATCACCGGCCGCCCCGAAGACAAAGGCTGCCTAGAGGTAGTAAAACCTACCCTCGCAAGAGCTGCTTATGCCAAAATTTGCCTTGACTAAATACACCTAGCCTTAGGCAGCGTCGACGGTGCTAAGCATGTAACCTGCTGTCCGTTGCAGAGGTTTGAGGTCCCATTTACGGTTGCTACACAGTCTAGCGTCACTGCACAGTTATGACGCCCTTGCTAGGAAGCAGGAACGTGGGGCTAGTAGTCATACTAACCCAACATCTATCTAGATCATTAATGTAGGACCCTGAGGACTCTACTATCAGCATGTAGTCTTCATACTCGTAGCTATGTCGTCGACTACGAAAGGGACCATATATAGCGCCTGTACTTCTACAGTCATAGGAGAGAATAATGTAACAAGCGTCTCGCGTATGGACTACCAAGATCCTAGCTAAGTCTTACATAGTAATCGTCCTAATGTACTTGCATGCGCTCGCTACGCGCGCTAAGGACAGACTTGTAGGTGTCCCCGCCGAAGACGGCGAGAGCGCGAGTTGCATCGAAACTGATGCTGTAGATGGCGTTAGGCTCGATGCCGTGCTAAGCCATAGCTCGCTGAATAAAGTTCCTACCGCCGCTATACAACTAACAACGAAGCTCGTAATCTCCTGTACGAATTGCTTAGGATTAGCGATCTAGGATATATTATCTACTCTATATCTTGATAGCATCGCCTACAGATACGTGAGCTGTCATCACTCAGCAAGGTTTTCGCTAGCGTCAGAGATCCATGTGGTAGTTCATAGGGAGCAAGGTATCTACATATAGCGAGATGGAGATGGCGAATAACTTTTGGGTATAGCAAACCTTTCCCCGGTTCAAACGCATTCTCAGGGTTTTGCGATGTAGGTAGCATCACTAACGACGGACGCCTAGCTTATTGCAGTCGGTGAGCATGACGCCGACAAGGCGCAGTTAGGAGCCTAACAACTAGGCTCGAGACGACGGGAGTATTCGTCTACGAGCCTACGCTTGACGTCGCAGTTAACCGCGATGGCAGTCAGCGGATCGTCGCTAGCAACTACCGCATAAGCCTAAAGTTCGCATTGCTCCGAGCAGTTTCTCGAGCTTAGAGTAGGTGATGCGATCTCTCTCAACGTTTTCTTCCTGAAAGTTATGTTCCTAAGGCCGATGACCTTAACCGTAGCATACCCTACTAAAGCCGGAGCCCGGAACACTAATACCTAGTTCATTCTAAGTTTCTTCCTCCTTGCTCCCCTCTAGCAAATTCAGATTCCCGAATTAGCATTCTCTTCTCTCTCTAGGACCCTAGAATTCACACACGCTCCTTTAAGCACGATCTCTGCTTCGACACTAGTCCGTGTGGTACCGACACGGCTCGATCGAGCTAGCAACTACGTCAGATTTTGGCGATAGCTCGAGTATAGAATCGCATTGCCTAGAGGTTTGATCATAATGTTCTTCGAGTGCTCCCCACGAGTGCGAAGTCTCTAGCTCAGACCCTTAAGGCCTTCTACTCTAATGTAGGAATGTCCCAATCTGACTATAGAGTTCCACATAGGAGGACTGATCCCGATGTTACTTGTTAGAGAGGATGCGAGCGTAGGTAGTACGTTAGAGATGTTTGGACCGCTTTGCAATCACGCTATTACAAGACGCCCGAAGAATCCTCGTCGGGCTCTAGTATACTTTGACTACAGCTAGTAAGAGCTGTCGAGACTCAGAAGAAGTAGGACATCCATTGTGCGACTCTCGGGCGTATTCTCGGCTTAGTATGCATGTAGCTACTACCTGCTTAACGACAGCCGATGTAGTAGCTCTTCTGCTTCTAGTAGTCATTAGAGAGCGGACCTTTCCGCTATACGTGCACCTTAATGTATTTGCACCTTCAGAAAGACTAGATAGTCCTTCGGTTGAGATTGACGTTTAGCAGGCGGCTACTGTCACCCTTGCGATCCTGTTAATATCTGAAACTATTTTAGGTTCAAACGAGTCGTTCTCCGGAGGAGACGTATACAATCCTATCGCTGTATCCGACTACGCACCCTATCTGATCTGGACTAATTCTAGTGAGCTAAGGACATAATCACGATGCTACTCTAGTACAAGCAGGAACAGAACTACTATGTTGTAGCGTATCGAGCTACAATTCGAGATACACGTACGTCGCTTTCTACTAAAAAAGGTCTCCTCTCCACTATAGTGTAAGCCATTTGTCTTCGCTCTTAAAACGTCTTCTAGTATAGTCTGAGATCAGCGGCAGGGAGCTATAACAACATTTTCTGGACGCGGATTAAACAAGCACGACGAACCCTAAGCAGATACTCTCTGCCTTAGAGAGGATATCTACGGTCAAGACTTTAGGCTAGATGATGCTACTACCGTACGGAAGTGTCTTGTCTTTCACGGCATTAAGACCGCCTAGATGGTCAAGCTAGCAAAGCTATCGAAGCAGACCACGCCGGCTTCTACGCCCAAGCAGCTAGTATTACCTGTAACGCAGCAAGGTAGACTAATGAAGCAATGTCAGAGCCGCCGGTAGCATTGCTAAGATTGAAGTTCCTAGAGTCGGTCAGCGTTACGAACTAGCTCTTCGCAAGCAGCTACGATGCCCTTTACACATTGTCTATCAGCTACATCCGTTCGCCGACGCAGCTAGAGGACTAATGTAATACTATCGGATGTCATCTCTAAGACCGCCAAGATGAAGCAGGTGAGACTCACCTACTCATTTGTCACAGCTAGTATGGCACTCATAAACCTGCCGGTCCTACGTAGGCGACGACGACGACATTCACAGTTGGCAGTCCTGTACTAGATAGGAGACAGTCTGGCGCAGCCACCTTGCCCCTAGACACAGCCTAGGTCTACTACACGGTAGGCTCTAGACGTCAAAGTCCCTAAACATGTCAAATCGTAACGAAACGTTCTTTAGGACTTATACTAAGCTAACGAGAACGAATTGTCATCGCTACTTCATCAATATCATAGACCGGCGCGAGCGCCGCTACTAGCAGCATAGATATCATTTATTGGTGCTGAAGATGCCAGGTCCATTGCCATGAAGTAAGGTGGGCTACTAGAGGACTACAGAATCATGCTCATGCCATCATCTCCACGACCCGATCATCCTCCGTATAGTGAGCAGCCTGCTTATAGCGGTGCTCGCGGAGATGCATTTCTATGGGAACTGATTTGTCGTTGTTTACATGCCGGTACCGTATGGTGCGAGCGAGGCTGGTCGGCTACTTCCGTCTTCACGATAGGAGTAGCTATTAACAATTTACAGACAACCTACGGAGCGTGTGTTACGTTGTTCCAAGGAAGTTATTCCTAGGGATCGAGTAGACTGATACTACTGTATAAGAGTCTTGCGGCTATACCTTATCATCAGCGAGTGTTCTCAAGGAGTTGTAGCGACATCCTTATGCCTGCGTAAAGACTCACTAAGTTCAAGAGTGATGATCTAGTAGGCTTTTCAACGTGGCCTGTACCTATATCTAAATGACCTCTAGACAGCGTACTAAGGCTGAAACTCTTTGAAAACTCCACTCCGCCTGCTTTTCAGCTCGGCAGGCTACAGGGAAGTTGTTAGGCTATTCGAGCATGTGTGATAAGGTAAAGATTACTTGGACAGCTCCCGAAGCTCGATATGAGAGGTAGGATCCTTGAAAAGGCCCATTGAGGTGCACCGCTGGTATGAGCGACAGTGCCTGTTCTGCAGCGTCTCGGACATCTGAGATGTCACCAGATCAATCCGACGTCTCCATTTGGGATCAAACCCTCGTGACAGAACGACTTTCATGCCTTCCTGTAGAATCACTATTATGAGAACTTTAGCGAACAGACACGGGCGTTGAAATCCTTTGTGTGCGCGCACTATGGTCCGCGAAGTAGCAGATGGGCAGATCAACAGATGCGTCGAGTCAATGGAATTAGCTAGGCATCGATTCTCTCATCTGTGTGTACGCCAAATTCGGAGGAGAACAGAGCAGCAACAACGTAGCACAGTTCAAGGTAGCTGCTTGAAGCCATCTACACCAACTCCTTGACGGTCTGATGCTCACAAAGCTACCTTGTGAGAGTAGAGAGGGAGGGCCTACTAGTCTTGACTCTATCGACGCGCTGAGTCCAACTGACTATGAACTCATGCAGCTCAGCCTGCTGATAGTGCGTTTAACCATTAATACTACCTCGTTGCGGTCGATCAGCTCTTTGCCATCATCTACTCTTAGATCCTACTACCTTCTTCTTCCTCCTCGATATTTTCGGTGTCCCTTCGTCTGCTAAGCTAAGAGCCATAGATACTAGGCAAGTGATGTAGGTACGGCAACTATGACCAGCCATGGATCTTGCAAAGTATCATGTCATCAAACTACTAAGAGCCATAATGATGGAAGGCTAATACTAAATCCCTCTACCTTCCGCCACGAACGTAAAGAGACGGTTTTCTCTGTTGAAAAATCCGTCGAGCCATTTGAAAGAAATGAGACGGTCTGTCTGGACAAAACCTCGATGCCAAAAGATTGTGAGGCGTCTGAGCGGGTGAGTAACGACGACTAGGACAAATCGGCCTCAAACATATTCCAACCTGGTGATGCACGACATATGTCGCTCTGACTGCGTTTTGAGTTCATTACTGTTGACCATGTAGTCGTCATGCGGAATGGCAGTCGCCATGCAACCTAGACTCTGGCGATGGGCGAACAATCTCCTCGTCAGAATGCAGAAGCATCACTTTTCGCATTGCTTGCTGCGTTGCATTGCATATGTTTTAGAACGGATGTGGCACGAACGTCTCTGTAGCTCCGAATAGATCCGCTTGAGGTATCGCTGAAACAAGCGGTATGATCGTCAAGCCAGATGTGTGCTCTCTCACATTCCCTCTACTTATCTCACGGTCGTTCTGCCGCGAGCAAGTCAGCATAGAGCGAGACAATATACCTCCCTCCGTACCTGCTTCCGAGGCTCCTCCTAGCAACATGTTACTATGCATTCTATCGCCAGACGATAGCCATCTCGCGCACAGCCATAGCATACCTATATCCTTGCAGCGTACGCCACGTCCGGCAAGGCCCATAGCCTGCGCCTGACGTGGCTACAGTGTCTCCACGAGTCCTTGCCAATACGAAGATCGCAGGGTTGCAGCCGTTATTTCAAGCCCAGTCTTCTCAGTAATGTCAAGCGCGCACGTAGTCGAGTCTAAATGACTGTTCAGTGTAGACACGCATGAACGTTCTTTGCTTTACCAGGCGCGAAGGGCAGTGTACTACTTGTTTTCTAGTCGGTTCTGCTCGCGGGCACTTGAAAACTACACCTCTGTTAAAGAGACCGATTGGCGAGCCAATTTATCTCCACGGCAGCAACCTTGCTGCATTCGATCCGAGGCTTACTCACCAACATTGACGACCTCTTGACTTGCGCCGCTCAGAACCGCATGTCCTCATACCGCAGTGAGAACAGTAGGGCCTCCGGATGTCTGTTGTATTGCTTCTGCGCCAAAATCGGAACGAGCGGTCTAAAGCGTGGCACGGCTGTCGCAACCAGTCTGAATAATCATACTGCCTCTTGGCTATTGGGTCAAATCGTGTCGCCACAGCCAGTCGCTGCTAGAGGCTTGGCGAAAGGATTTCAGGCCTAAGTGCACATCTCTGGGCTTCATGTCAAAGCGTCAGTGAGCTTCATTGCAAAGCCCCGTCGAGTAGAGCAGCCAGCAGCAGCGACAAGGGCGAGCCGTTTCATCACCCGGGATGTACCGCACTCAAGACATATACGTAGTAGAGGACAGGTTGGAGGCTGACAGCCAGGCTTCAAGATCTTCCCTTGAGCCTCGCTTGGCCAGTGTGATCTTCTAACCATCCTCATCGCCGTCAGGAAAGAGGTGGAGACATGCACCGTTCTGAATCCTATAGGGCATCGGCCTCAAATCAGACACGGCCAGCGGACCTCTTGCCCACATAGGTTTGCATCCAGAGGTGAAACTAAGGGTAATGAGCAGGCACAGAAGCGGGCGCCTGCGGTGCAACAATCAGAGTCTTGCACAGAACGTTTCGCCTTTTTCTCGAAAAGCGGTTCACGTCAATGAATTATCTGCGCTCAGTCGTGTGCAATGTGCTTTCGATGCCATTGATCTCACGTCTGGTGAGACTACTCATCAGCTTTTGGCTAAAGGAGGAGATAGCATCCGGGAATCGACGTTGGCTTGCTAGATCCGTGAAGGGAAGCTCGTAATACGGTTGAGAAGATAAGAACCCACCGTACGGAGGAGGAAGCATGGTATTCCAGTCAGGGACGTTGGTCCTAGAGTAGTGATTCATCCAGGCACTACGTACTGCTCCACTGCATGTCTGAGATGACCCGCTGCAGGCGTCCGGATCGAGGCTGGCTCACAACAACAATTAGGTAGAGAAGTAAATCAGAGCGGGCAATGGGTTGGGCCAGGAGATTCCGCAAAAGAGGCATGCCGTACAGATGCTGGCTCGTGGACGGAGCCGAGGGCTTGGACAAGGTTGACGACGCCGAGGATGTGGCGAGCTGTTGGATGGTCTTTACTCGAATGTACCGGCGAACGGAGTACTGCATTGTTGCGGAGCTGGCTATGTAACCAACCATCCGCGATGACTCCCATATCTCACGGAAGTAAGCATATGCCATGATCGTTGGCAGCAACGCGAGCGTGCTGAATATTGCCGTCTCCGCTCTGCCTCCGTTTGGCTCCCTCGGTCTGACCTGCGCCACTCACTCCCGGTACGTAGGCAACGTCACTACGGGTAGGAGCTCACTACAGCCTTTCGGCGCTCACCCCATCCAAAATCTTGTGACCGTCTCGCATCATCTCTTGACTGCTCCATCGATACATGCGTGGCCTCGGCAAGATCGACACATTGGACTCAGCGGCGGATCCTGGGGATTATGACGTCGTGGCGGGTGGGCAAATGGGCGCGGAGATGGAATGTCTCTGGTATACGGAAGTGTTCTCCTTCCCTCTCGACGGCCAGCAGCGTCCTTCTCCGCATCCAACGCGGCCATGATGAGTGTCCATTCTGCTCCACCGTTGCCGCCCACCGGATCAAGGAAGTAAATGTAGCTTCGCAGCGCTGACACAGCGGAAGTCTACGACTCGGCGGAGACAGCCAGACGGGCTTATTATTGATATGAATATTCCTTCCCGCCGCTTTCTCCATGCGCATAGAGTGGTGGCCCCGCCCGGAATATCCGTGGAGGATGGAGTGCTTGGCGGTGTTCCGCTGGGCCTCATCGTCGTGCATCGCCGTGTTGCTTGACCATGTGGAATCCTGCCTCAGACATCGCGGGTCTCGTGAATTTGGTATCTGCCCAGCTCGGTTTGTTTATGGTGCGGGTGATGTGTGTACGGCGGTATCGTCAAGTTCAGCGCAGCGGCCGGTGTGCATCACTTCCTCGCACGAGTGCCATCAAACGCTGCTGCTCTTCCTGCTCCGTGCATCCCGATTCCATCTGTCTCGCCCTCGCGTCTTCGACTTCCTCCGTGTTGCGCCTGTTGATCATCGGGAACTCGCCCATACCTTGTTGTGTGAGGGGCAGAGCTCCGCTCCGCTCCTTCCCTCACAAACCCCCGCACCTGCCACCCGCCATCACCCATCACCCATCACCGTCACTTGCGCTCACTCACTCCCGTTACTGACCGTCAAAGTCGTGACGGGTTGTCTCTCTCGCGCGTAGAGACTCCGCGAAGCTGATCATAGCAAGTAAAGATGAAGCTCAGTACCAGCCGCCCTAGTCTCTTACTCTCGACCTGACAAGACTAGCTAGAACACCTCATTACCTAATCAGCTGCACATAGCGCGAGTACATCAATATCGCCAACCAAGATCTCGCTTCCAACCTGCCTATTACCTGATAGCAGCATAGCCTCGACAGCCGAGCGACCCAGCCAACGACAGCAACGACAGCATCAAGGAGCGAGCTCGATTAACAAACAACAAGATCAGCAACAACCGCGAGGCTTTTCTTTTGCCCGCACAGGCACGCAGTCGAATGCCCCTCGACGCTCATCCTCACAACCAACCACAACCACCTACAACCGCCACTACCACCCCACGAACCTTTTAAAGCCAGCCCGCACGCCTAGACTGCTCCGCACTGCTCGCCTCTTGCGAAACAAACCAATCCGGTCTAGTCTTTTCAGTCTCAAGGACTGTAAGTTAGGCGCTCTTGGGGCTATATGGAGGATTAGGCAAGAACGGGGTGGGTGGTTTTGGTGTCTTTCTGAAGGGTATGAGGGGTGTGTGCAGCGGAGGAGGGGGTATACGAGGCGTTCAGGCTGCTTCTGCTGCAAGTTCGTGTAGCGAGGGAGCCGGAGGTTTGTTTCCCACATTGATGCTGAAACGTGCATTATTCGCTGCTATACACTTCCGGTGCACAATCGTTGATATGAATGTGGATAGCAACGTCTGCAAGATGCTCTCTGTCTGTACCGCCTGCTTTGCCTGCATCTGCTCTGCCTATACCTGCTCCTGCTCAACCAGTGTGTTTGATGGTATGACTTGAGTCGGTCCGCCAGAGGGCTACTAAACAGTCGATTCCTTTGTGACCTAGCCGGCCCTTCTTCATCAGATCAAGGTTATAGGAACAGTGGGCTTTATTGAGAACTGTTAGACGAAGCACCGCCAACCAGTCACGCCCCTAATCCAATTTGCAGGGAACGTACGGACGCTTGTCTAGCAGCAGCCCCTCGATCGCATGCCGTCTTACCAGCTGTGCGCAGGCTCGAGGAAATCTTTCTCCCTAGGCATGGCGCAGGCGAATGTCCGACAACGACGGTAGCTTTGCGACCGGCAGAACAGAACATGGATGGGTTGCGGCGAACACCCTTGAATGGCACAATAACAGGCGCACATCGGGTAGCGGGATCGAGAGTAACAGCAGACGCTGCGGCGGAGAGGGGAGAGCTTTGCTCGAGAGGCGAGTCAGTGGTTCGCTCATTTGCAGCAGATATTATCGGCACATGGCGCAGAAAGATGGCACATCGGATGGCGAAAGTGGTGTGCTTAAAGGCAGTGACGTCCAAGGGGCCCTGGGAGGCAGAAGTCAGGACCAAAAAGGTATGTATGTGGATAGTAGATCGAGAATTGTGGTAGTGCCGCTCATAAAGGTTGAGCTGCAACCGCCGTACCACCAAGTCTTTCGTGTGCAGCGCGCTTGCACAAGGATATATGTCCACAGCGACTGTCTGGCGCAGCAGTGTCCGCCTGGGCCGAACATGACTCTCTTACTCCAGCTATCAAAGCAACAGGTGAGATAGAGATGTGGTCGATAGGCTCGAGACAGTCGATCGGGGATGTTCAAGGTACATGCGTACGTCTTTTGTGGAGACTGGCCAAGGCGTTGTGTTTGTTGCTGCCGTCACGATTCCACGATGGCGGAGCTTGGCGGTCACGAAGCTCTCTGTGCTTGCGCCCGACGGCTGTTTGGCGAGATAGATACTGTGGCGGCTGATGCCGTGATAGGCATCTCGTTAGCGACTAGCAATACAGCACCGCCTTTGGATAGGAATGCGACAACGTTGGCCGCTTCAGAGCCTCCCATAAGACAGTCTATGCCATCAGGCTTGATTGATGTGCCGACTTCCAAAATTGAGTTGATGCGCCCAACGAATAATCCGAAGAGCGAATGCTCAAGGCTGCTGCTGACACTGAACTCACGTCCCATTCACCGGTTTGCTGGAGCTGCTACTATACGTTAAGACCATTCCAAGGTTGCCAAGCTCGTCCCCTGATGGTGGCAACCTACAAGCGCGATTGCTAGAGCACAAGACAGTTGACGGAGCTAGTATCCTTAGCCGTGATCGCAAGGCGGAGGGGGTATGGACCGATTGATAGGCAGGACTTCTTGGCTGAAGGTCAGGCGAGAGTGCCCAATGATCATTGCACATGCGGCCAAGCGCTGCTAGAGCTGAAGACATCTTTCCGATGATCTCAGCAGGATGTTGGGAAGCTCCGACCAGAGGGTGAACAAGTACGACTCGAACTTGCGTGCGGAGGTGGTCGGTCAACCTGCGGACGAGATGTAGACCATTTGCCAAGAAGGCGTGATGTGGCACTATTTCCGAAATACCGGTGGCGCTTTCGACGGCACATCCGGCTCGCTGAACTTGAGGCAACATCTTACGCTGCCGAACCGTAAAGGCGGATTCAGCCATAGCATGCCGGCTGTGTGCGACCTTGACATGGACTTCGTCTTCTTCGTCGAAGCCGGCATGGAACTTTCTGTAAGTCATCTTTGTAAGCTCTGCCAAGCGGAATATCATCGCTTCGTAGACTGCATGTCTGTTGTGGCAGTTGTCTCGCAGACCTTTACTTAGAGAAGGACTGCATGTTGTTGGTGCTGTTTCACAGGACTCATACCCCCTTTGGCATTTCAACGATCCTGTGGAGGAATTGCGAGAGAGTTCGCACAAGGGCGAAGGATCTCGGTCGTGGTTGTAATCGTCTTGACGACCTGAACGAGATCGCTGTCAGCATAAAGGAATGTATAGGCTATCCTTCGTGATGGTCATGGATGTCTGCTGCTAGGCCATTGTCCTGACCGCAGTGCACGAGCTTTCAGGTCAGCACGGTCAGCCCTTTTGATGATATGGAAGAGCGTCACAGCCGGGAGTTCGCGATGCTGGCTTCGAGTACCCGAGGGAAGATACCGATGAAGTGTACGAGACGTATGTCTTCCCTTTGGATCAAAGTTCCGGGGTGACGGCTGGGGCGCGAGTCTCTCTAGCTTGCGTTTTCGAGCTTTAGAACGTCTGTCAAGAAGCGACTTCTGCGCATCGCGGAAGTCGATCCGTTTCGGGCTGGAATCTGGCTGGCGGTAACTTGGTAGACATGGTGGTGATACCAACTCCTGATCTGATGCTGGCAAGCTCGGCTGCAGTAACGTTGTCAGTATCGAGAGACTCGCCAAATGGAACGTCAAGAAGTTAAGCGAAGCCGCTGCTCGCGTGCTGGGCACTGGCCCTGCTCCACATTAAGTCTGCATGTTGCGATGTCAAATATCAGCATTCGACCAGGGGATGTATTAGCGTAGTGAGCCCGTACAGACATTGAGT
Source organism: Teratosphaeria gauchensis (assembly GCA_007113925.1). NCBI lineage: Eukaryota > Fungi > Ascomycota > Dothideomycetes > Mycosphaerellales > Teratosphaeriaceae > Teratosphaeria > Teratosphaeria gauchensis. Next base: position 38,041 of record VCMR01000031.1, read on the forward strand.
CGTTTTTCCAACGATACGCATCGTCGTACATTGACGACAGTTCGCTTCGCTGAGGCTCAACCCAAAACACTCGCAGCGACTCCGAAGACTCACGCTTTGGCGTTCTCAATCTTCGCGTTCATCATCTCAGTTCTCGCCTTCATTATCTCGATCCTCGCCTACTTCATCTGGATCCTGATCATCCCAATCCTCGTCTTCAGCCTCTGCGAGCCTATGCCGCCCTGCTTGAAGATCTCCATATCTTCAGCTCCCTCAAGGCCCTGCTAAACCCACGCTCCTCTCATACTCAAGGTGCGCCAAAGGTCTCCCTGCACCGTAATTGGACTCACTTCAAGCACAACATTCGCACAATGCCTTCTGAATCCTTCCACGGCACTCCAACGCTTGCCTACTAATCGTAAGGTTCTGCCCCATCCACTCGTCTTCTGTGTATAGGAAGTGGCTGTCTTGAGCTTGACATCGCAGGCCTGGGGCTTCAAGCATCTCCCACTTATAGCCTCGTCGACAGTGGCTGAATGTCGTTACGTCTGCACCGCATGTCTGCACAAGACGAGCTAATGCTATGAGCTGCGTGGACACCGTCGTTGTATTTTCAGTCGATTGCTCCTCCCCAAGCTCTCTCATACACAGTAAGCGATCGAGCCCAGAGACATCTGGACCTTGGTCTGCGTTTGTGACCGCAATAGCTTCATCGTCAACAACGACGACAGGATCATCTGCCTCGGACGCAGCCGCAGCTTCTCTTACTTGCGGAGGCACTTGATACAGCTACATCAAAAGCTCATCTGCCTCGCTCAGAGACCTCACCATTCTTGTCAAGCTCCAGCTGCACATAGTCAAGCCCCTGCTCGAAAGGTTCTGCACGAGCTGGCTTCCCCTCGTCACGCTCAGCTAGGGATAGGAGTATTTTCGAGTAACGGCACTGCACAGCAAAGACGTCGGTCCTCTCAATGACGACTGAATCAAGATTGATTGTCGAATCTTTGAGCTTGATGATCCACGCATCCTCCTCGTTGACCTAGCGACTTGACGTGTGGACCTTGAGACGATATTGTCGATCCCAAGAAAGCGGCTTTCATGTCTAGACAGACGCCTGCACGCCGTCGCGATACCTTCGTGGATGGGTGTGATTCAAGTACACAGGTTGTTTTGGCGGGTGCAGGGCTTCATGATTGCAGCATTTCCTGCTCCCAGATCTGCTTTTGAGACGCCATCTCGCGGTCGTGTTGGACGGGAATCGAACACCCCGATCTGCGGAATTCAATTCGTACACGGGTAGTTGCGATACAGTAGCTTTTCCAACTTCAAGATTCAAAAGACCAAGCTTCTTCTCAATTCCTCGCGGTCGGCAGGCTACTTTTTCGATAACGATCTGGTTTCCGTGCGTAGCGAAGCGGATGGCTAAGAGGCGCAGAGATGCTCTCGAAGCAGCAAGAAACGCCATCCTGCAGAGCGCGTTTTACTACAGCAGCCCATCGCATTGTGACCACGTCGGAATGCTCTCGTCGCTTCGAGAGTCTGTTCTCCACAAGACGGACCAGATCGCGAGGTATGTTGTAAGGAAGTGTGCGAAGTTGAACGCGCAAGGAAGAGCGCTTTGCTGTGTGAGCATTAGGCATCTAGAGTCCCAGCTGCATCCGGGATCATATTACGGCGGTGTTTCTTGCCGTCTATCGCTAGAGATGGTTGGTGATTCGCAGACGTATTGCGCAAATCACCGCGACATTAACATACCTATCCTGCCTCTGTGCGAACTAATTCCTGCTCCATTCGTATCCATCTTATTTTCTGCGCGTTCGTGATTTCGCATACTATACGAAGAAGCACAGTACATTTTGCATGCACCTGATAAAGAGACTACTACTAAGGATGCATTTAGCTCGTGCTAGAGCTAAGGATGCGATCCTGTTGCTTGGTGAAAAGCACTAAGCAACCTATTGCCGCTCACGCTGTCGACTTGTATTAGTCGTCTGACTGCCTTAGGATCGTCTGTATGTTTCCAACTCTCCATCGAACAATCCCATAGCTCGTCTCGTTCGAACGCGATGTGAAGACGAATGAATCGATTGGCAGGCGCCGCGAGCGACAGCAATCGGGCAAGTGATAATCTGCCGGAAGTAGGAGAGAGCTAGTACCGTGATTAAGGACATCCGTACGGCTTAAAGTCTTGAGCCTCTAAGCCTTGACCTTCGCTGGCGTTAGCGGAAGCATCAGCCGGTATCACCACTCATGTCGGCTAGAGATGAAGGTACTTGCTAGCGTGACCGAACACTAATAGGATGCCGAGGCGAGGGGTGTCTCCATTCCTCGTCATCCTCATGTCGACACTGTCGATCATGCGGCGACCTAGTCTCGCTTTTCTATCTAGACCAGTTTCGTTAACACTGCGACTAACGGATATCGGCCACCTAATGATGTTCAAGGCAATTTGCGAGTCAAATATGTACTAGCTTAGGCACTACGAACTACCTTAGGCAGATGTGTGCGACATGAAAGGATAGCCGCAATGTCGTCGATTTCTAGACTAACATCAGCTAATCGGACCCGCTCCTCTCTAGGCTATAAGATGCGGCCTAAGGATTTGGGTCTCGAACCAGGGTTAGTACGCGTCTACAGACTATTACATGAGAGCCTGCAGCCTAGCAATCACTTGATAAGTGCCGATTAGGGTCGTAGTAGTGCCGATTTGCCCATAGTTCTAGAGCGTGCCGCCTTTGCCATCTTGATTCTGCTACAGGTCGTACAGATGCTAATTGTGGCCTTGTGTGACGACGAGAGGGAGCGGAACGCGTACTAGACTAGCATTCTGACTCGATCGGGACAGAGCTTCTAGTTGCCTAATCTGCGCTGCCGCCCACGTTTGAACCTACACGCGAGCTTTATGGCCGCCTTCGCCATCAAGCTTAGTCTCGATACTGACTGAAATGGGCTTGAACTGCACTAGCCGATAAGTGGTCTAGTTGAGGTACTAGATACCTTTAGCGAACATAGTCTAGCTAAGGTCCGGGCAGTCGGGAAGCTTTAAGGCGATGCAGAAGTCCACTTTCCTAGACTAGACTAGCTCCGTCTCTGTCAGCTAAGGCAATAAACCAGGCGCGATGGCAGTAGTCGTCCTATACAACCATTAACAGGAGTACGCAGAAATACGAGTTGTATGCTATACACATCGAACCAGTCCAGCTTGTTTGCCATGCCACTTTCGACTAAGCTCGCCTCGATTATAGCGCTGTGTACTTAAGAGTTCTAAGCAGGCTCACTTGCGGCATTATCGAAACAGCTCGCTGCCCGCTCCATGATCCTCTCTACGACATGCGTGGGAGGCAGGCCTCTACGGCAATCTTCAGCTTTGGAAAATATGTCACTATCTAAGCTATCAATTCTAGTGCTTAGAAGGCCTTTTAGCTTAGGGGTCGCATGGCGCGGATGTATGACGGCCTTTTTTGCGCTGATTAGCTGTATCTGGCAATAGACCTCGCGAAGCAGAGAGTCGACATCGTCCAATTTCGTCACTGCTCTTTGCGAAATACTCTAAGCGCCGTACTATGCGTCGACTAGTTGCTTGGTAGGGCTGTAAGAGCGTTTGCGCTTCTTCGAACCCTGACTCTCTGAGCTAAAGGCTGATGATGATCGGGAGGAGCTCATCTCAGTATCGGCGGCGGCGGGGGGCGCATGTGCCTAGAGTGTGAAGGGTTGCACAATGCCGTAGTGGGGTGGTCGTGGTGTTTCCTCGTCCTCAGCATCATAAGAGATTGCCGTCTGCTTAGCACGCCTGACCGGCGTCCTCTGCGTGTTGCTGTCCATTTCGCTTAGCGGCTCTCGCTTGCGTTTACGACTCGACACGGCCACGATGTCATCGCACTAAGAACTGATGGACGCTCGATTCCACATGAAGACGATGGCCTTCGATTACGTGGCGCAAGAAAGGTCGTCTTGTCTGTTGGAACTACGTAGGTATTTCTTTCCCAATTAGATGCTGTGTTGAAGTCGTCCTCTACGCCCGCTGTTGCTGGGCCAACGGCAACACGTGCTCTTCGGGTCGGGCCGATCAGTCCCGCTTGATGCCGAGCACGTATACATCTGAGATCCCAAATCATCAAAGCATGATGTCACACGTTGGTTCGGCAGGATATTTCAATGCAAGCTCTACCCTCGAATTTCAGCATCCGGCGTCTGGACCTTTGACCCAGGCGACATTCCAACGCAATCACAACGTGCATTCGCCATGGCTGAAGTCACAACCCTGCCTAAAGTCCATAACATTACATGGCTCGGATCACTCTTGCAGATCACAACCAGCAGTCTAACGTTTGCTTGTTTCATTTGTGGGTAATGCTTCTGTCTGGGTCGAGTTGCTTTGCCATCGATCTTAGTCCTTCTCACGGCTCGGGTCCCAATCGCGTGCATGTGTCCTAGGCCTTGACCTCGCGCATCAGCACCCCAGTCTGGCATTCGTATTGAGAGAAGCTGCCCGAGACCCTCCATGCCACATGCCTTGATCTGCACCATCTTCAAGATGGCGGTGGACGTCGCACAATGATCGATGCGAGGAGGCTCGAACCGACTTTGTGATAGCACGACCGCGAGCCTGAATGCTGCTGTCCAACTACTTTCTGCAACTCCCTCCCAGTATCTATCAGCAATTAGTCAGACTCAGGGGCGGGTCAGAGGACCACTGGCACTGCCTGACACACCACCAGCAAGCACCTGCTGATCCCGCTCCGTGCGATCAAGAAGACTATCGTTGATGGCAAATACCGTGGCATGCAGAGTATGGATCCTCGCATCTTTGGAACACAACCCTCCTTTTGGAAGCAACATGTCCAGGGCCTTTGTTCCTCGTACAGTTGCAGCGTGCTCAACCAACTTTCTGGATGCCTCGCCAATCAGGAGATTCGTATGGCCCTGGAATGCTCTTCAAATTTGAGTCTTGCGCGCACCAGGGTCTTGCGGTATATGCGACGCGCAGTGCAGTGTCCGGAATGCGCGCGAGTCACAGAACAATGCGATGTTGCTACAGTCGGCTGCTCCGGGTCGCGAGGAAGGCCTTCTCGCTGCGGGTCTGACATATGGAAAGACGGAGCCGCACATGGTGTCGCTGCTCAATCTCAGCATCTTGATCATCGCCAGGCCTCGCTCGAAACAGTCCAGCGCCCTTGCTGTGTGGTATGCCAGCACCTTCTCTCGATCGGCGTATAGCTTCTTGCATACACTCCTCATGCTGAATGGCGGTCGTGAGCAACGGGCTCTGATACCACCGCATGTGCGCCAAATAGGATCTGCTGCTGTTGCTGCTGCCGCTACGACCTGGCCCATGACCTTCTTGATCTCTCCGTAATCCAAGTCTGGCCCCAACTCATCATCATCATTGCTACCAGCATCATGATCTTGCTGCCTTTCAGATTGATCCACAGCTCTGCCTTTGCCTTTGCCCTGATAGGACGGCGTTTTTGGTGATAGCTTTCGTTCCAGGCCGTCAACTTGGGACGATGTGCGGACAATGCAGCGCGGGCTGTGCATGTCGCTGGAAACGCTTGCCGAAGGGCGATGCAACGCCGAGCACGCAGTATCTAAACAGTGGATGAGGCAATCGATCGTCGTGAGAATTGGAGATTGTAGAGCATGTCTTAAGAAATGGAGCGCAAAGTCTTACTTACACGCGAATGGTTGTGGTGGTGGACAGTTCTCGTTACATGGGACCATGACTGAGAGGCAGTCAGGTGTGCGCGCACGCGTGTCTGTGTGTGTGAGACTTCCATGACCTGATCGTGGCTGCCCAACACAATGGCTCGTACATAGACCAGAACGCTATGCCTGAGGATTGGGCCCAAGCCTCGCTCAACTGTCCCTCGGAGTGGTCTCGACATCTTAACATTTTGAACCCGATCAATCGAGCTCGCCGTCTGTGCGGAAGTATGTTCCGATACTCAGCATGCACTTGCGGCTAGCTTTGTCGCAGCGGTGCCGTTGCAGGGTCAATGCATAGCAATTACTGCCACCTGTACAGACTCTTGCGTCGCCAATTCTGATCCTGCCGGCCCTTTATAACTCTCATGGTCGAGGCTCGTCGCAAAATAATGCCGCTTCTTTGCCGGCAGTGGCGACCAAAGCTTCTTTGCGGTTTTCGGCGCAGCAGTAAGATTTGGGTCAGCCGCGTAGTACAGCAGATCGTGCAGCAAGCCGGATTGTGGCGGATATACTGGAAGAAGCTCAGTGAAATTCGAGCCAGCGACGTGAGACAGCTGCGAGTCGAGTTGTGGTGGACATACTGCAGCGGGCGTATATTTTTGAGTCAGCTGTGTGATGCAGCAAACTTGCTCGAATTCAATGGCTCGATGTTGTACTGGCAGTCGCAGCGCTCAGCCTGGTTGACGTCGTGCATGCGGATATCGCGGTCATGTGGGCAGAAAATAGGCTTCCTTTCCAATGGCGAAGGTGATGGAGTCAGAAGGGCAACAGTGGGCGAGACGCGGTCATAGTCATTGCCCGGCTGCGGTCATGGGCCATGCTGTTTCGGTCATGAGCAATGCTGCTGCGCCTCTCTCCCTTGGCGCCGACCCTCTGTTGGCGGTCATGACGTGGAGCTGCAGCAACGGACTGCTTGGGACCGAGGTGCCGGACTGATCCTGGGACTGTGGTGCCCACCTGCTGGGTTGCAAGCCCATTCGAGACTGGCCATCGCCCTTGACCTCCTTGCTTGATACTTTCGCCGTCGAATCATCGAGCTCCTGATTTTGCTCGGCCAGCCAAGACATCAGCTCATCACTACTGGCGCTCGCTCACGCAGCTGCCAGCTTGACATGTAAAGACTCTATATCCTCCGCCTGCTCAATCATGCAGAGCTTTGGTGGAACGCCTGGTCGATGACATGACGGGCGATTCGCTCTGGCCGTCATAACACAAGGCTGAGTCACGACGGATTGACGTGCTGCTGCGAACCACACTATTAGCCTAACAGCCGTCTGTCGCCACAGCTGTCATCTCCGCTTCGTTCCTGCTTGCGCTGCCTGCTAGACGAGTAGGCGTCGAAACCGGCTGTATAGGAGCTTGTTGAGCAGGATCTGGTGCTCGGCCATGATAGAGAGGAATCTGTGTGGATGTGGATTGGGCTAGTGGCTCTTGTGGAGCAGAGCCGCCGGTGCGCGTCTTGAGCAGGGCCTCAACACAGTTGTCTAGCATGAGGTACTCGCAAGTAACAGGCATACGTTCTGCTCTGTCATCGTCTGCTAGAGGATTTGTGCCATGCTAGTCAAACTCGTCGTCATTGCCCCACAAATCGGCGTATGAGCGCCGAGTCACTGTGTAGGCCTCGTTTAGTCTCTGCAAACGCAGATTTGAGCTTCTCAGCCGTGATGGCTGACTGCGATGATTTAGTCTTCGCATATGCACGACAAGGCGATGGTTATACGTACGCCAGATCGCATGATCTTCTGAGTCCCAATCCAAGGGATAAAGATCATCAGCTGCCCAAACAAGCGAGGATGCAGTCCATGCTGGCTGAGTCGATGCTCGGCGCCAAAATTCGAGATGCGGCGTGTTGTCGTTGTCGAAGGTAATCACAGCCGTACTGAGCGGTGGCTTGGGTTCGATCAGATCGAGTGAGCGAGAGGATGAAGCTGATTGAGAGAGCCATGATATTGAAACCTTTGCCAGGTAGGTGAGTCCGAGGGGTCTCTCGCTTGATGGTGGGGCGCGGCATAGAGACGCGGCAAGTGGCTGTCCCGGGCCGCCCGCCCGTCCGCCCGCTGTGCATGCTGGACGAAAGCTTACTTGCCTGACGCACCTCGGTTGCTGAGGTGACCGAAGTTCGAAAGCACATGCAGCAACAACTTCCAACCTTCATAAGGTAATATTGCTGTTCGACCACAATCATGTGTAGTACAACATGCGACGTCCTCGTCCAGCCAAAGAGATACCGTGTCCAGCACCGAGTCGGATTCACAGCAACTTCGTTCGCATTCGTCATCCCGGGTACCCTGACACGGGCAACACGCTCCTCTCCTTACCAGCGGTTGACGACTACTCCGAAGACCGAGAAGAGCAAGAGGGAGAGGTAAGTGGGGTCCACGCGCAACTCGTCTACACGGCGTGCACTGTGGTATGTGGAAACACGCAAGGTTTCTTGTCACGAGACAAGAGCGGCTTAGACATTGCGTGGAGGCTTGGGGCGTGCGGTGCCACAGAACATGATCAGGTCCTCCGCACCGGCGACTACTATTTTCACGTCCTTTCGGCACCACCACCCACCATGACCGGCCCATCGTCCAGCCCTACGCCCAACTTACAAAGCCCTTATCCCGTATGCCCAACCTTTCGCGAGTGGAACCCTCCGGCTCGGATTCCAGAGTCGTTTCAAGCCAGCGTCACGGACACTGGTGATCAACCCCTTCCAAGCGCCCGGACAATTGGGAGCCGCTGCTATGTCACTGCCGAGACGGACGCGACGGAATGCGCGCACATGGTGCCTGTCAGCGAAATGAATTGGTTTTGCGCGAATGCTATGTGGGACTACCACCCCCCAACATCGAGGGTTGGCAAAGAGGCAATCAATAAATCTGGCAACCTTATACTGCTGCGCAGAGACATTCATTACCTGTTCGATAGCAGCCATTTCACCATATTTCCAAGGCGAGATGAAGACGAGGCCTGTCAACCAACTGTCCATGTCCTCACCACAGAGGCCCCAGGTCTGTACAAGGAATACCACGGACGTTGCCTACAACCTCTACGAGGCATCTCAGCACACTTTCTGTTTGCAAGGTTCGCCTGGTCCATTTTCCCGCTTGTACGTGGCTTTTTCCAGACAGGCGCCACGCGCTCAGTGTTGCTAGCAGGCCACCATGCGCAGATCAAGACCGGAGACGAATGCGAGCGAATGATGCGAGATCAGGGTGCCGGAAGGAGCGGTTTGTCGCCAAAGAGGAAGAGCGCGTCACCGAGCAAGAGCAGGTCACCCGGAAAGCGGCCGTGCAATAAAGATGCACGGGATAGTCCGGACTCAGCTGTCGCGGGACTAGAACAGCGGCAATGCAGGCGGAAGCGGCGGAGGAGTAGCAGTGGACATAGAGGATCCGTGGACTATGGTACGGACACCGGTGAAGAAAGCGACGAAAGCACAAGCTCCGAGGAATCAGCCTGCTCCGATGAGCTTCGGTTTTACGCTGCACAGTGCATGCGCCCTCCAAAGAAGATCCGGACAATGCGTGACGAGGACGACGCTCGGTTTTTAGCCGCGCAAGGACATGCGGATGTTTGCATTGGAAGCGGATGGGAAGACAATGATGACTCGGCAGAATGGAACAGGGGAAGGACACGAACTCGGTATGGGTAAGGCGAAGAGCCGGGACATTGTAGACATTTTGGTTATTCTTTGCAGGAGCTCATTGAGCAATCGATGATTCATCACCAGATCTGTGCCGCTGTCACGACGAGAGGGACATTGCCAAGACTGTGCTGGATCTGCGGAAACAAACAGCCTGGTGCATGGCCTGCACCATATTCAAACATACATGAACAGCCGCAATCAAAGTTCAGGATTATCAGCAACAGAATCAGGCAGCATCCTTCATATCCTGAAGAGGCAGGCACCAGGCCCAGACCCTCCATAGCGGTATGGGTTCGCAGCACCGGCGGCTTCAAGCTTCCGACAAGAATTCTGCGTGAGCTCTGCGTCCCGGCGCACACCAAGCCCGACAAGAGGCTCCCGACCGCTCAACACGCTATCGTCAACACAGCAGCCGACGTCCGCCTCTACACTGGGTTCGAATACGATGGTGAAGCGGGACCCGAATCACTTAGCTTCCGGACAGTATTTTTCACTTCGGCGGCACAGCAAGCACCGTAGGCAGGCGCTGTCCACCTCCGACCACCAGCGGAAGCCAAGAGCTTCTACAGGCCGGGCGAGAGACCACAGGCGATAGCGGCAGGTGCTCAGGATGGTCAAGATCAGACTGCTTGGAACTCGGTTGACAGCGGCTTCTATCGACCTGGTCAAAATTACACGCAGATCAATCCACCTTAAAGCCCTCCTAGCCTAACGTCATGCCACCTCCAAGACAGACCGATTGGTTGATCATACCTGTTTGCGGGGTCAATCAGTATTCGCCGCCGATGCGAGTACAACTCCATGCGGCATTGACACTCCGATATTCATTGTGAACAGGCGTTCCTTTGCGTCTCGGTATTGGCGACCTTCTCGTGCGCTCGCCGACCATATTAATTCACTCTGTGTTTTCGCAACACTCCATTCGACGGCCGTTGGCATTGTTCGGTTCGATTGGGCATGACTTTCGCTGCGCTAAGCGATTCTCGCATTGAGGCATTGTCAGGTAAGGCAATCCATCGCTCCTATTCGATTACTGTCGCCTTTCACACGTCCAACTCCTCTAATCAATCCATCTCACGTGCCATCAAAACTCCTTCGTTGTGCCTGTACTGCAATTCCCACGTGAAACCTTGAGGGACTCACGACTCCTCCATACACGTGTGGTGCGCGCTCTTCCTCGACCATTTTCCAATCTGCAACTTGCATGGTGAACGATGCCGTTTCGCTCTTTAGGCTCACCGTCAGTGAGGCGAGGAATCGCGCTTGGGGCTGCGGGGTGAGCATGAAGAGTCTGAGACGTCTCGATCCGAGAATGTCAAGCTCTCGAGGCACACGAGGAGTGGGTGTTTACGAAGCTACCTTCAGACAACTGGCGGTTTCAATCACGGCTCAGCTCGCAGATTTAAGGCTTTCCAGGTCATCAAAGCCACGTGGACACAACAAACTGGAGGCTCGTTTCAGTGCAGCACGTTTGACATGCCCAAAGCCGCTGTGAGCCTTAATGCAGCTGCCATATGCAGCGATTCGCGCATTTGCTGGTGTGTTCAATGCTGGACTCTCCAGCCAGTAATCTTGGTGGCTGGCTTGCACGCAATAGCGTAGCCGCAGACAGTCGACATTGCCGGAGCCGTGTTTCTAGCATGTACCATGGCCAAAAAGGTTCTACGGCGCCAACACGTCCGACATCACCACAAAGATTACTCTCCACGTCCATCCACGGAATCTCTTACGGACCGCCGAACAACTTTGCATGCCATCACCAGCGCCCAGGCGCCCGCAAAGAACACCCATACTGCCAAGAAAACTGCATCGACCAAGGAGGCGCTCGCGAAGAAGAACCAGGTAGTCATTGCCATCCAGCTGAAGGCCGCTGCATCTGTCCGTTGAACCCTCACCATCGAGTTTGTTATCATCGTCGTACTGACACACGATAGGCACCTACTACTGGGCAGAAGAAGACCGTCGTCCTCACCAAGACCGAGTCTATGCCTCCAAGGGCCTGAAACCGAGATCCGCTGACCAGCGCCGATCGCCACCATTCTCTGCGATGCATCGCCACACCGCTATGACTCGCTACCTACACAAGAAGCGACACAGCAAAAGTCTCGCCAAGGTGGGATCAAAGTACATGACGTGCCTTCAGGAAGAGCGCCAAGCCTGGCGCCAAACCCACCCGTCCGCTTTGTCGCCTGCACCATGAAAACCATGCAAGGCGCCCTCGGCCTCAAGCGCTTCTCCGGCTTCGGCAAACAAGCGATAAAGCCGCCCTTTACCTCAGATGCATGCACCGCGCAATCCCTGATGTCGAAAAGACTATGTGACGAACAGGCCTATGTAATCACTTGTCAAGACTCAAATGGCGTGGAAGGCAAAGATCAAGTCGACCATAACACAGCCATTGGTAGGTTGACAAACGCATTATAGGCACCTTCGCTATGATCTATAAAGACGCCGGGCGCACCATACTGGATCTATACACCAGGCAGGCACAGCACTGGCATAAACTGCTGACAAAGTATGCCAGCAACACACGAAGTACAAGATCAGCGACCAACACAGATCACTCAGTCGGCAAAGCTACTGCACAGCCAAATTCAAAGCCGCGCGACTGCCATGTTATGGAACCAGGACTTGCTTGAGGTCACTCACACGCTGGGCCTGCGCCAATCCCGGCCGCGGTATGACCATCTGGCGGGTTTGCCTTCTCAGACGCAAAACCCAGGTCGAGGACGAGTATCACGATTTTGGCTATTGATCCTCCTTTCACTCCTTGCTATCCACAGAGCCATTCGTCTCCATGCAGCGTGCAGTTGCGAGGATGAGGAGCAAAGATTCGAATATGACGCCATGCGCACCGTGCCCGAAGACCTTTGCGCCATCTTAACTCACCTGCCGCCATGACGCCCAAAGTCTCCAATCAAAGGATCATCGCCATTGCCATTGACATTTTCAACCATCTCTGACAGACCCTTCGTCGCTCCTTGCTTGCAGCTGCTCATGTAGATCTGCTGAAAGAGCGGTCTTTCTGGCTCAGCGTGGTGCTCCAGGCAGCTGGCTTCAGCGTCCTGTCCTGCAGTAGCCGGAGATCGGATATGCATCGATAGTGAGCACTAATCGTGAGGAAAGCGCTGCGTGCCAACCTGCTATTCCTCTGCAATGGAACTTGCCGAACCTGCTTTTAAATCCTTGTCGCTCTCAGACCTCTGCATGAGTAGTACTTCAATCACACATCTCCAGCGTGACATCAGCAATATGAACAGACGACTACTTGCTTCACTTAGTCTCGCTTCCCTTCCGCGGATGGCCTCATCTCAAAGGTAAGATACGGGCATTGTGCCGAGTACAAGCTCAGATGGTAAGCTATGCTGTATCGGTTGTGTACGAAACTTTACCGATCTACCTCTCAAAGCGCCGGAAACTGTAACTTCATCTTCTCCGTCAACTCGCTCCTCCCGACGCTCAGATACTGTGCAGGGTGTCGCCGACTCGCCGGTCGCTAAGCTCGAGGAAGCCGGCACACTTGTCCTCGTCGCAAGCGCTAGTATCTCTTGTCTCGGCCGACAACTTGACATGCCGTGGTGAGGGCGACATGTAGGCGTCGGCACGCTAGAATTTTTTCCCTCGTCAGCCAGATCAGAGATGCACTCGATGCGGCTGCCTTATGCATGCCAGCCGGCGGAGGAGGACGCAATAGAGTCCTCCAAACAAGGCTGGGAAATTGTCGGATCACTTCGCCTACGATATCTCATCAGCTGATGTCCGATTTTGCTAAAGCAGGCCGCCTGAGTCAAGTATTGACGCAAGATCTCGACGTTGTAGAAGACGCTGCCCTAGACTTATTAAAGTGACGACAGTTGTGTACGATCGGCTAGGTACATTCTTGCAGCATCAACACATGTTTAAATGGTTCTGATATCGAGCTCGACGCCGATTCTCCTCTCTGCGACCTGAGCATCAGAAACAATCGCCATCTACTGAATAGGGCCCAGCTGTTCCGCAAAGTTGAGTTGTCGGACAGTGAGCACACTCATTCCGACACTGTCGGATATGCACTCAAGGATGCGTTTAATCAAGGCTCCGGCTTTGTTTGATTGTCGCTACTTCATTACGCCGTCAGCTGCGCATAACAATCGGAAAAGGCTTTTAAGCGTAGCAACTTGCAGCGGCGACCGCGACAGTGAAGACAAAGGTTGTACTGTCTTAGTGTCTTAGTGCTCGAATGGCATTCCTCCCCATCACGCTTGCCACAATTTCATGGACAACAAGACTATAGTAATGGCAGGCTACTTCGCTCGCGCTATCACTCACTCTCGTTAACACTAGCGGCAGCATTCAGGGTTCGTTTAGACCGGTTTCGGTCGTGTGGCTCGGTTTGCTGAATTCTAGCAGAGCGGATTGATATCGTCATGCACGATTCAACAAAAAATGCTAGCCTGGATCTTCGAACATTGCGCCTTGCATTCTATCAAAGAGACTAGTAGCGCTTGTAATCTGCTGATCGATTCCGACTTCGTAGCTTGTCATCCTACAGCTTAAGCGCGTGGAATGTATCACAGAGGGGGTCGAATCAAGGTCAGCTGCAGCATATATATCAGTCCTAAGCCTTGTATGCGGCCCATGGCTATAGGACTATCCGCTTTCGCCCTATGCAGCGGATCACAGCACAGCAATAGCCCATGAGGCATCATATCTCAATTCCGTCACCTGCGGCCATCATCTTCGTATACACCAAATTTTACAGAAATGGGGGTGCAACAACCGCAGCACCGCCGAGTCCCCCACTAGCACCGTAGACTGATCGATATACAGAACAATCATCGCGAGTTGTTGCGATGATGCGTTCATCGCTGCTCGTCTCCCCATGCTCATCAAATAGCATATCTGAGCGAGATGCTCGAAGCTGGTGACCTGACGGGATAGGAGGTTGTGGATTGAATTCTTATGAGCAAAGTGCTGGCGTGGAGGGGACGGAGCGTAGTTCAGCCTCGTAGGTGGGATGGTGATGGAGGGCGGCTAACGCATGAGAGAGTGCAGCCGTTAATAGAGACTTCATTTGCTCGGACGAGCAGAACATAAACGTTTTGGACTGTATGGGGGGCTCAGAGCTCGCAAATGGCGGTCCGCGCAGCTGAGAGAAGAAAATGCAGTCGAACGAGCTGAGAGACCCAAGGCGGTGGTCGACCAACTCTCCCGGGCTCCCTCATGCGAACTCCATGGGAGATAACGGTGCGGCCAAACCTCAAGCGAGTCGCAAGATAACCCAGCAACTCTAGCGCCTCCCGCTCCAGTTCGAGACGATCACTGTATCTCGGCCGTGTAATGCCAACCCGCCTTAGCACGACCTCGACTTGCGCGACTTCGACTACGACGGGCTGATAGCGTGCCTGAAAGTAGGACACTAGCTTGCTCATGTAGACGTGACTCAGCAAAGGTGGAGAGGGAAGTCGAGACTTAGAGTCGGCGATTTGAGACTTTGCAGGCAAGAGTGAAGAACAAACGCTTGGTCTAAGATGCACTTAAGGATGATGGGGACGACTAGTCGAGCTAATCATAGCCATCTGTGACGGATTCATTCTCCCAAGCGGACGATCCGGACATATAGGAATGTGCTCTACTTGTCATTGGCTAGCTTCTTAACTATAGTCCTTAGCATGATGGTTCGAGCATTCATTTAGCCTGTTACACTACATGTACTTACCTTTCTTAGCATGCCCAACAGGCCTAGTCTTGCCTTGTTCTGCGAGGTGAACGCCACCTCGAACGCGGTAACACAATATACTGAGACACGCGCTAAGCGTCGAGAGCTTGCTGAAGTGTCCAAGTACGGCACGCTTTGTAATAGGACTAAGACGGCTGCTCGTCTGGCGCCAGTCTTTGAACATGCTAGCACTGCCTTAGCTACGATGGCAGATGGGATGGAAGGAGGTGCTCTCCCTATCATGCTGCAAATCCAGACATTCGTTTTCGCTAGTGAAAACTCCGCCCTAAGGGAACTCTCACTACTCTCGCAGACCTTAGTATTCATCGTCTTCCATGCAATGCATCCCGTCAGTTTTGGCGTGTTGCTGTCCCGACTTGCAAACGCCAATTTCCGAACGACTAAACACGGGCTCACTATCGACCGCCTCAATGCTCTAGACCTTGCAGCCTACTATCTCGACTGTCTGGCTCTCTTCATCGAGCTCCTTCTCGATAGCCACAGGTGCGAATGCTCTTATGCAGCCTACACGGATAGCTCTTAGGCCCATCGCAAAAGAAGTCATCTTTCGAAGTAGTGTTAGGTAGGTGCAGCATACTCCCTAGCAAGTGGCTGCTACATGAGTGTTGTTACTACAATCTGAAAGAATAGTACGTCGCTGATGAGTTTGGCCTAGCCTCTTTTGCTTTGTCCCGAATGAAGATGCGCAAGCCGAAGCCCAAAAACTAGGAAGAGTCCACTAAATACAAATTACGCGGGAATCCTGGCATTTGTATGCCTAGATCTCGCGTGAATACATCATGCGCTACAAGTACAGTACACAATGCTATTCGATCTCTAGCATGTGCATCGTCGAGAAACGCACGATGTCAATGCGATAGTATAAACCCACGGACAAGCTGCCCTAGCGCTCCGAAAATGTAATGGAGAGGGCTTGCAGCGCATATTGGAACAGGGATGTTAGGGATGCGAAAGAACGTGCGAATTAGGTGTGGGAAGTCGGAAAGTAACCTAACACGTTAGTGCATGTAGCGACGTCAAAGGGAGCTAAGACTGGCATTTCATGAGCTGTTATTCCGCGAGGCATGCCGAAGGAAGAGCAACCCGACTTTGTCTTGTCGCCTGGTCTTGAACTCGAGCTCAGATCTGCTTGAGCTCTGCCTAAGGTCTAGAAAGGTACAGCTAGACTGCTTCGTTTGCACTCAGCAGCGCGAGCATTAGAGCTGTCGAGATGCATTGTGGTCCCTAGCATGAACAGGATGACGTTCTGATGACAGGCGATGTGCAAGAATTGAGGAATAAACAGTCCAGAAATGTGTCAACAGATGTAGTGTTTGTGGCTCAAGTGACTCGGCTGCTAGACTATCTGACCGTTTGAGGATGGAGTTCAATGCAGTCATCCACAGACACGCCGCGGCAGTCCGAATGGTAGTTCAGCCTAGAGGGCCAGGTCAGGTGGGATGAAGACTGTCTGTAATGGCAAATTAGCAACGCGAGGGCAATACAAGCCCGCCGAAAGTACGGCAACGTGATGCTTGCTGAATGACGATGGCCTCCAGACGTTGCTGTGGATCGATGCTAGTTGGAGATTTTTTGTGGCTTGTAAGGACAATCTCTGAACGACCCACTACAAAAGTATCTGATCTTGGAAGACCCAAACAAGCGAAAAGGTCTGAAGGGATGTTCTAGCAGTGTATCCATGCGCCGTTGCACAAACACAGCAACCACAGCCGTGGTCCCAGACACTACTACTCTTAAGCTCTGCGGGGGCAACATGATACGATCCTAGCCATTGTACCAGATCCCTCGCTAAAGAGGCGTGGCATGCAAATACCCGTCGGCAGGTAATAGCGAGGACCTTGCACTACGATGGTGGCTGAGACTACATCTTGCGGTAGTGACAACACATCTATCTTCATCGTGAGTGCCGTCTCTAGAACCTAGCAATAATGGTGTCTGGTCGCTTGTCCGCTAGGTGCTTATATACGTAGTAACCTGCGAATTCATCTTAGGAGAGCGAGGAGACTGACGAAGGCCAGTGCTGCAGTCCGCCGAGGCGCATGAACGGCATA
This sequence comes from Teratosphaeria gauchensis, assembly GCA_007113925.1. Classification (NCBI taxonomy): domain Eukaryota; kingdom Fungi; phylum Ascomycota; class Dothideomycetes; order Mycosphaerellales; family Teratosphaeriaceae; genus Teratosphaeria; species Teratosphaeria gauchensis. The sequence continues at coordinate 55,133 of VCMR01000031.1, forward strand.
ACGATGGTTTGCACTTAATGTTAGATTCGGTGTATCAATAATGTGCCGCTGCCTTGCTTCTCGAAGTCTGGTCATCGAAGACCTTGTCGATGCTATGTCGAAACACAAAGCGTTCTGTGATTTCGACTAACATGCTATGCAAATAAGCACATTGCCGGCAAGGTATGTGGCGCGAATACTCTGATCCGGTCTCCCGCTCGGAAATACTAACAGACCTAGGTGATCGTTAGGGCGAACAGCGACGACCCGCGTCGGAGATTGCCAACCTTATGCCTCGCACTGGGCTTTCTGCTGTGCAGGCGCCGATGAAACGTAGCAACGTCCGACCCTACAGCACTTTGCAATGGTCTGGCTTCTAGTCAAGAGCTTCCTTGACTAGCCTTGTCGTGTTTGACTGCGCCATGGACCTTCTGTTGTTGCTGACAGATTGTTGTCTATCAACAAGAGTAGTCGGTATTAGCAGATAACACAACAGCAAACATTATTAGCAAAATTGTCTTCCCGACCCGAGGTGATAGTACATTTCACTTAATACGAGCATGACTAAGCTACGGAGATAGCTCGCCACAGCCATATGACGAGAGCAATGGCCCTGCTAAGGCTTGAGAAGGCATAGACTCTCTCTCACACCCCGGATAGCAAAGCAGACCAGAGTCTAAGAGACAGCTGATAGTAGTACAGCTGAAAGAGGAATTGCGGTCAGCGGCTTAAAAATAAAAAAACAAAAACATAAATTAGACAGTTGTGCCTTAGCAGCGACTAGTACGTATCGGCTGAATCGATCTTCGCCAACAGCACCATGCTAGACCCGCTTCGAAGATCGTGGTGAAATCTGGGTATAATATGTCCATGGGTAATCGCATCAATATTACTATCGAAGCTAGAGTAAGTGTTTCGTAGCCTGACCGTAGCAGGCCCTTGTCGCTGGTGAGTGGCCTCTCCATTACGACTTCATGATCTCCTAGATGATCTTGGCTTAGATGATCCGGCCTAGATCAGATACGATGCTTTTGTAAAAGCAGCGGCGTCGATGAGCTCGAACGACCGGTATCGAAGGGGATGAAATACATGTATGCGCGACGTGCTAACCATCATAGGTTGCTCAACTAGAAAATTATGATTGTAGAAGTATAATCACGTCAGAATCATATCATATTCCTAAGTAGCCGAGCTACCTCTTCATCCGATGCCGAGTGGATGACTTCTCTTTGCAGCATATCCACACGCATGTGCTGCGATAATTAAAAGAGACTCCTCGGTCCCTCACTGCTTTGACCGACGACGAGGAGCTAGATGAAAATGAATTTGCCGGCTAAGCTAGTGCTAGTCTTAATCTCCTCCTCGCGACGCTCAGCAAGCCGCCTAGTAATCGGAAAAGCAATCTCTAGCCTCAGCTGACGGTTTAGGCACGATTCCTAAGAGCTAGCAGATGTCTCTTCGTTAAGGAGAAGAAGCGTCATCTAGAGATAGCGGATGAGAGTCTTAGTGATGACGCTACCGAAGCCGCGTAGATGTATTAGCAGGAGGGCGTAGATGTCCAGCTACGGACGACAGAGACTAATATGGCGTGAGTCGATGAGGCGATGGCTTTCACTTTGGACACGGATAGCGTTAGAGTCACGCAAACTTAGGCTTGCTGCAGTTTCGCTGCTGGGTAATGTTGGTGGACTTCGGATCGTCCGTTTCGATCAAGAAAGTTTCCGTTGTTCCGTTCATTCGGGAAAGACGAAAGAGCAAACCAAGACTCGGTCTTCATCACTTTCCGCCATCTCTTCGATCTCCTTCCCTTCGCCTAGTACAGTACAGTGTAAGGCGCATTAGAGGCTTGTTTGACCATTCGAGATCACGCTGAGCGTATAGCTGTACGCCTGAGATCGTGAGTGCTAAGGTGGACCAACAGCACTTAAAGTACTTCGAAGCAATGTTCAACGGCAATTCCTGCGAGCCCGGCACTCGTGTTGTCGAAGTCAACGGCGACGAGCCAGCTGCGTTCGAGGGGCTAGTAGCGCAGTGCGACGGTCTTCAGGACTCAGGCGGCAGCCTGTGGCGGCCTGTGATATAGACCTATTAGCTGTCACAGACATCCGTAGCTCGAGCGAAGCTAGCGCTACGTATTTGAGCAAGCCCGCACTCTGCTCTAACGCTCTCAAGGGCTGGAGAGATACTATTAGAGAGAGTGTCGAATCCGCAATGAGCGTAGTAGACAGCGGAGGTGATTGACCTAGTGCAACTGCTCCCTGTTCTACCACCGCTAACAGCTGTCTTGCCGCTGGTCGAGCAGTACGGTAAAGACCTGATCGGCACGAGCGTTCTGGTTTCCTCTCGTCTTGCGAAGTCGCACCTGCTCTCGGAACTTCCTCGCCTTCGCCCTTGCAGCCTTAGCCGCCTGCTTCTGCGCACGGCCCGTACGGATGCCTTCGCTAATCCTAAGGATTTCACGACGCTGGTGGACGGCTAGCATAATCAGTCGCTTGCAATTTTCCTGGACATTGATCTCGCACCACCCACCTAGGAAACCCAGATCGGTGAACATCACAAAAGCTGCCAGGGAGGAGGAGGAGCCATACCGAAGCGTAGGTGCTTACGTCCTGCGTTCTTCTTAGCCGAAGGGGAAGGCACCGAGCGCAGGGCTGCTACGTATACATCAGAGGTGAGCTTGTCCTCCTATAGGGACAGGTGAGCATAAAGGTGCAGGATGCATTATAGGTTGGCATCTCCTGAACCTGCTAGTCGCAGCTGGACTTAGTCGCCACGCTAACGATCGCCTCCTGATGCTTGTGAAGATTCCGGTACAAGCCTCTCTCCTGCAACTAGTGTTGTGAGGCGATAACACTCTTCCTTTCCTTCTCTCTACGTTTTTTTCATGCTATGTATCGCTCTCTCTCTCTCTCCATCAGCTGCGTGTAGTCGTGTCGCTAGCATCTTGGACGTCCAGAGTTGAATGAGCAGTTGAAACCGTGTCAATCCTAGGGAAATGGACTAGTGCACAGTATAGCTAGCTAGAGAGATCGATTTGTGGTCGAAGTCGATTAGAAAGATGTTATTGGCTGACGTGGTGTTAAAGCTAGTTGAAGAAGTGTTCAAAGCTGGACTTGATGGTGTGAATAGAGGTAGTGTTCATGTAAAGAAGATGGTTTGCAACAGGAGTTCAAGGGGTAGATGTACTTGTCCCAGGCTTACATGTGCCTGCCAGAAGGCCTTAAGGGTGGTGTTTGGGCTCTCCTCTGTTACGGAGAGCCTCCCATAGAGCATTATAGCTTGAGACGACCTTTTTGCAGTCGTCTTGCTTCGTCGAGATCACTTCTTATATGAGCACATGCTTCAATTGGTCTGGTTAGAAGGCTACGGAGACCTCCGTGAATACTGTGCGAGTTGCTCCGCTAACAACTCTAGCACGACTCGATCACTAGGAAAAGGACCGCTAAGTCTAGTAGTATTACGAGCACCTACCATATCACAAACGCAGCAGCTCAAACGGAACAGAGCTAAAACCATAGATCTGACGGTAGATACGCCTACAGCCGAGCGTAGAGCATGATCTCTTCTCCTTGCAATAGTAAGCAAGCGTTCACCTCCGTTATGAGCTGGCAGGACTTGCGTGAATGCGGTCGTAGCGTGCTTTCCTCTGCCTTTATAAGATCCCTTGTTCTGGCGGACTGTCACATGGCTCGAGAAGTTGCTCTTTAATACCTAGTCATTATATCGCTCTGGTTGTAATAGGCGAGCTTAGATCTGGTGAGCTCGCGGGCGAGCTTAAGGAGGTTGATGAGATCGTCGGTGCCGTTAGTAGTGGTAGGCCAGTACGGAGGTGCTTTGGGCGGGAGACAAGCGTCATGTTGGCGATGTTGGTATTGGTTAGGGTAAGGGGTTTCAGGTAGGAGGAATGATCTGTGATAATCTACGAGTTAGTTCATCTTTACGAGTGTGTTCGTGTAGGATCACCTACTTGTGTTAGTTGTCTGTGGCTGTAACGTCCTCGGCAGTTGCATGAATGCTGCAGAAGAATGGATGACTAGGTAAACGACTGCCGAGGTGATTGTGTGGTTGTACGGTGGACTACTAAGGTGAATACGTGATCGACGGCTGGGATGGTTACCTAGTGGATCGTCTAGATGATGGACTACGGAGATACATACGTGATGAATTGCCAAGGTGTATGCGTGGTAGTCAGAGGTTTCGACTGGAGAAGCGTCGTAGAGATGGCGGAGATGAAGACCAGCAAGTATGCGTACGAATCCATCTACCATTATGTGCAATCAAGTCGTAGGCGGCAAGAAGCCGAGCAGTCGCGGTCGCCAGCGTATAGCTGTATGCTCGGCGTGGTTTCTGATGTTCAAGCAAGCCTATAATGCGCCTCGCACTGCACTGCACTGCACTACACTGCACTGTACTGTACTAGGCTCTTTTGCATGTTGAAAATCCTACTTCCTCTGGTTCCACTACCGTCCATCGCTCTGACCTCCTAGTATCTTCACTTGTGAACTTCACTGCCTTACTTAATATTGAGGATGACAGGTGCAATTACATACCCGGCTAGATCTTTGTGAACGTGCCTCCCCTCTCTACAATTCGTAAGGCGCAGTGTAGATGTACTTGTCCCAGGCCTGTATGTGCCTGCCAGAAGGCTTTGAGGGTGGTGTTTGGGCTCCTCTCTGTTGCGGAGAGCCTCCCATGGAGCATTATAGCTTGAGACGACCTTTTTGCAGTCGTCTTGCTTAGTCGAGATCACTTCTTACATGAGTACATGCTTCAATTGGTCGGGTTGGAAGGCCATTTGACTGTTCTTGCGCAGATCGTGCAGCTACGCAGCGTCACATGCACAGTCCTCGCAACCCAGTTGTTTAGCCCGTGGGTTTCGAAGTGACCGTAATGTTCGTGTTCGCCGTAGAAGCTAGTAGGCTACTCCTGGCAAAGACTGCAGTAAAGCTTGGGCTGTTGAGGCTGTCCATTGCACTGCTTGCTAATGGCTTCGAAGAGAGCCGATATGAATGCTCACGAAGATAGACCCACATGGTAGGTGCCAGCCACGTCGCAACAGTGACAAGCCACTCACTATTACCTAGTGGCCTTCAGACCTGTGTGAGTGAGATATTACCGCTGCGAGGGTGACAGGCCGTTCACTAACGCTATGGTCCGTCAAGGTCTACGTGAATGATCCTACTAGGGTGTCTCAATCAGGCATCGCATCTGTCTAGTCTGTCAGCAGCCTGGCTGAGAGAGTGCGTATGCATGAGGACTCACTAGTGTCTTGTGGCATCGGTGAAGGTTAGTGACCTGATGTTGCTGCCCCCTTCCTACTATCTGAAGCCCTTGTTAGTGTACGTGCGAGCCAGCCGATCTCTCTCGACCAAATCTCGACAATGTGCAACATAGACCGTCGACGCTTCGCTCTACATGCTCCCTTCCACATTAGCGTTCGACTGCGGTTGTACGAGGGATAACGTTTACCTCAGAAGGTTTTACTAGTCGACTAAGCTAGTCAATCTCACGATTCACGAGCTGGCGTCTGTGGCCCGCGGAAGAATGAGATGAAGGTCGACATCAATGTCATTAAAAAGGCAATATTGCTCGGCACGCTAATCTCCCTCGACCTCTCTGACCCGAACGAAGGAGTGTTAGCTAGCACGAACAGCAGCAAGGAGCTCATCCATACAGTCGACGAGGCTCGTAGTCTCCTGTCGGACCTCATCGACTACTGCGAAACCCGTACTTGCGTGTGACAGGTGTCGTAGATGTCCAGCTCTGTATGTCCGATGGAAACGGATCGCTTGATCCCGGCTGGACAGAAGCAAGGAAACACCAAGGACTCCTAGCCAGTCGGTGTTGTTTGGCAGTCCGGTGCGCATATCAGATGACAGTAGTATCGAACCATGGAGTCGATCTCACCTTCGACGGGTTGTATGCTCCGTACACGTCTATAGCCAATCTGCTGGAGTGGCGTGTCTGTCATCGGTGTCGACTGCTACTTGATGTAGCATTCGCCGTTATGTCTAGGTACTGTCGGTAGGCAGACAGACTTTTCATCGCTCAATCGACTTCTTAGTAGTCGCTGGATCGACTGTAACTTCGGCGCCGTCAATTCATCGATCATCATCGTTTGAAAACGATGAATCACCTGTCAGGTCAACGGACATGTGATTGAGAAAAACCTGCTTCATTCCTCTTACCTATCTTACCTATCCTACCTATCTTACCTATCCTACCTATCCTACCTATCTTACCTATCTTACCTATCTTACCTATCTTACCTGTCTTGCCTATTCCATCTATTTATATAGAAGACTAGTCTACCTATAGGTCTATCAGCCCGAGGTAATTTTTAGCATTAAGGATGATGAAAGGTAGTAGGTATATGGACAATATATACACCTACTTTATGTCCCCCAGTCGCATACACGTAAGATGTTCTCTTCTTAATGTCCAAATAGCGTTAGAAGTCTCACGTTGCTACTTGATCGTACTCGCTTCGCGCGCTTAGCCCTCTTCGCCCTCTTCGCCCTCTTCGCCCTCTTCGCCTGCTGCCGCGGCTGGTACTCATCATCACTCCCGGAATCGTTATTTTCCAACTCTGCGTCTCCTCGGTCTGTGTTTTCATCCTCACCATATAGCTCCTGGCCATGTTCATCTGCCTCCTCATCGTTATCGCCTCCATGCCTCTCACTGCGAAGCTCTCGCTCCTTCTCTTGCTGCACACGCGGCACGGTGCCTTTAATGAGGCCGAGATGAACAGCAACATGCTCTTGAGGCGACTGGCCCCATGTGGGCTCGAGCTCTTCTGGGAGGAAGGAGACCTTGCAGAGAAGGCAGGTTCCATCGTCATTGCGACCTTTGTCGGTGAGTACATTAACGACACGGGATACGGCCCCCGGGTGTTGTTGGAACACATAGTGTTCCGATAGCCAGTTCTGCACAATATGCTGTGCGTGATATTGCCGCTCGCATTGTCGATTTGAGGCTAGGCCACGCTCTAAGCAGATGACACGATTATCAATCGCTGTTTGTAAGTCATCACCGTGGCCCATGTCCGCGTGTACACTAGGCGGGTCAATAACAGATGAGTTTCGCAGATTGATGCCAGGCAACCAGGAGGCGTTTAAAGTGTATACCGCATGTGGAGTGTTAGATGGCATGAATAGCCTTTCACCATCGTTCTGAACCACGAATCTACAGCTGTCTGGTGCAGTCCGGACAGCGGCCTCGGTATCGCCTAAGCACTGTGAAAGGAGATTGACCGTGGTAGAGGGCCATATGATCCAGACTTTCATTGGCTTGCCAGCATCCCGCTGGTAGCCGCGAACGGTACATAAAGTAGGGAGAGTGTCCAGGTGTAGCTCGGTCAACGACAAACGTGGTGTGATGTTGGCGGTAATGGGATCGAATAGCACATCGTCGATGTTATCCTCGATCGCTGTTAGTGTTTGTCGCGTCTGCGCTCTGAACGCCTCTGACGCTCCTTTGTCGAGAATGGGCTCTACTTCAACGTTAATCAGTCGTGGGCCTGGTGGGTACTTCGTGCTCATGTCGCTTAGCCAAGACTCCAGATTGTTGCTGTCCATGTGCACGAGGGTGCTACTGTCTGTGCCGCGAGTCTTGTCATACCACCGGCCACTATGTAGTGCAGTCTCTGGCTTCATTGCGGCTTTGATGAGCACGGCATCTAGCGAAGGCAGTGGATCATCTTCAGTTCTCAAGAACAGTCTGACAGGAGAAGGCGCATGCGTCGCTGAGGTCTGAGGTTGCAGTGCCGTCGTTCGGCCATTTGGTATAGATTCGAGCCAAGTTCGCCGCCACGGCTCGATCTCATCCAAAGAAATACCGCAATCTTCTAGGACTTCGATGATGGTCGTTTTGGAATCGGCAGGTAGTGTGCATATCTTGCGATGTGTCGAAAAGTTTTTCGCGCTGATGTGGCGGTGGCAGGCTGGGCACTCTCTCGTCGGGCCTTGCGGATGATTCCTTCCGGTTTGTGTGTCGCGTTTGCCGCCCTGCTGGGAAGTATGCTCCATCCGACATGAACAAGGGCTGAGCCCGCGTCGCTTCGGCGTCAGATGTGTCCACGGGTGTCTTGATGATGTCAGAGCAACCTCCGGCCGAGTGCGCGCGTGTGGTGAAGGTTGTACGCGAAGTGGAGGCAGAACTGACGATCGCAAAATCGTTTTGCCGGGCTCAGGATCTCGCCGAAGATTCCCAACCGAATTTACCTTTCTCGCGTTGCTACGCCCATATACGCATGGTGATGAGTCGTCCCATACGTGCAGAACTGGTTTGCGGCAGCATCCGCCACATCTGAGGCATGGGTGTATCCGCACGTCTTCTCGTATGAGATGAGCAGCGGGTACTTGTTCCTGTGCTGCACCAGGTGTACGAACATAGCTGTCATCAAGTTCTACGACAGGATCATCCTGCCGATGAAGACAGTATTCGTAGCTCCGAACGAGAACATGATCGCGCCAATGACTGGCAAGAGGTGCAAGGCCATATCCCTCTCTAAGAATGAGAACATGACCTCGACTCAGTTCCTCGCCGGCGGTATCAACGCGTTTGAGAACTTAATGTTGTCTCCATCCTTGATGATGGATTCAACCAAGATCAAGATTGCAACCAAGGCCAGGGGCAGGCCCGTCACAGGTTGACGGGCACGGACATTATCGCGTACGTAAACAGAGAGTCGATCCTAAGGACGTACGGCCATAGGTCGACAGAGAACATAGGCTCCCGTCCGCTATCCTGTACTTAAGCTGTGAAGCGGTGGATTAGTACTACCGCGGGCGAACGTAAGCTCAACCAGAGCTACTAGTACGTCAATGCTGTTCAGAGCCAAAATCTCACCTTCTCCTTCTTTAGCCCCGACTGACTGATCATCCGCAATGTCATAAAAAACTGTTGATCCGCCGATGAGGCGGGATAGCCCGTCATCCTCTCTCGAACAGTCACATGGCGACTCGATGCATGTCCTCTAGAGACGACGTCGAGAGCAAGAGCCCCTCTCCCGGACATCTGTCTGTCTCTTGCCTGTGAAAGCCTGTAAGGGCTTCAGATATATCTGAAGATGAAATGACGAAGGAGCAGTGCTAGGATGGAGGAGAAGCATTCCCGATCGAAACACGAGCGCTCTGCATCTCGTTGAGAGCCTTGTCATCAATCTTCGGCCCAAGGCAGAGGTTGAGAGGGGAGTGCTGCAAGCAGCGCCGGGTCTTGAGGCAGAGGTTGGGACGCGGGCGGAAAAGCGGCGCGGAGCCCAAGGCAGAGGTCGCAAGGAGGGAAGGTCAGCGAATGAGCAGTGTATATTTGTCGTCAGAGAAGGAGAAAAGAAGAAGGTCGGGAGCAGTGTGGATGCAAGTAGCCTAGAGAGTACCTACCTGCACTTGAAATGATCCTGGTGGAAGTCTTACGTCAACACAAGGTAAGGAAGACCAGACGAGTTACGTACAATTCTGGTTCGCCTTCACATGCTCGCTCTTTCTTGCCCCTGTCACTGCCCTTACTCCTGCGTGGCTTACGACGTCAGACTAGTCTCTAACAAAGCTATGAGAGCTTCCTCTTCGCCTCTTTACCCGACCGACATGCCCTCCATGTCCTCACGAGTCCCAAAAAAAGAAATCCTTCCGAACGGGAGGTAGATGAGTCCAGAGCGCGCACGGTAGGCAGGACGAGTAGACGAGCGTGAGGAATCCTAGCGGCATCAGTGGACTGTTGGCGTCTCCCGTCGTTGAAGGTAACGCGGTTGGGCTTGGGTTGGAAGTTGCAACTTCGGGCCTTCTCGTTATTGTCTTCGACGATTAGTGCGCGATAGTTGGAGGAGGGCCCGGGTGATAGCGTCTAGTAGTGGAGAAGGCGATTTGCTGTCGATGTTTCGCATTGGTAGGTGGCTAGCGGCGCATGGGAGTGGGGCGCGAGAGACATACTTCATCCTTATCGGAACCGCAATTCTCGTCACAATGCCCGCACCGCGCCTGCTACTGTTCTCAGACATTACAGTGAGAGTCTGACGTAGGATCAGCTACAGCACACAATCTCCTGTTAGCGCCTAGCCTAGCGCGCATCTGTACACTAGCAGGGAGAGTAGACAACGGCCTCGATAGCGAGTGTCCAAGAGACTAGGTGAAGGCGACAAATGTTATAGCGTAGGTGCATGCTCGTCGCCTAGCACCTCCTTCTCATCCCTCTCCTCTGCCTCCTTCCTTCCGCCGCCTGCACCTTAATCGCCTCGTACAGCCCCTCTAGCCACCCCTTCGGCCACCCCTCCGCCTCCTAAAACTCTACCTCCAACCGCGCGACCGAAGCTCTCCGACGCCGGCTACGGCATCTCCTCAGACTTTCGTATGGCTGACGCACTACCGTCCTCGCGCATCCTATGATTCATACCTCTCTGTAGCGCAGATGAATCCTCTGGCTGCTATGCCTCCCTTAGTCCTGCCTTCGCCTCTTACTTGCCTCCTTGACCTAGAACACACTCTGCGCTCATGCCTGACGTTGATGCTGCTGACGCCTGTACTGAACTAGATGATGGGTCTCGTGTGAAGGTAGCATAGCGTGCTGACGGTGTGCGTTAGCTGACTGTAGGAAGATTCGACGGTACTATAGCTTAGCATAGAGTTGACGGATGGGAGGTTCGTGAATGAATAGATAGAATGACTACTCCACACAAAATAAAGCAGCGATGGAGTATGTAGTAGCCGTTGTTGCGAGGGCCGTGGTGAGGGACGGTACGTGTAGGCTAGCGTACATGTAGCATCTCCATACGGAGGAACGGGAAAGCATTACGTCATACGCCGGCGCCGAGATGACATGACCCGTGACCACGTCACTTTAGTGTCACCATATCCTGAGCGCGCTACTGATGGTCGTGCCGGCCAAGGCACATTGCTGATAGGCTCTAAGAGCACGGAGGATTCGTCTTACAGCTTAGGTGTTCGTGATTGCAAAAGGAGCTTAACGTTAGTCACCATTTCTACATAGCCTATTCTCTGCTATTCTGGGACTATGCTACATACTTCTACGCCCACCTGTCCCTATTAGCATAGCATGCAAAGACCTAATGTCTGCTCTTAACCTTTTGTAGGCACTAGGGTTCCGTTGTGGAGGAAATGCTACACCTGCTCATAATCAAAGTTGTTGATGAAAGCGATAGCCTAGCTGCATAGGGCTTCAGATATGATGGCGTCTTGTGCGTGGAATAGCTCATACGCTACGATGGCATATGAGTGCGATATGTACAACGGTGGTTCCTATGCATCATCTTCAACGTCCTCATACTAAGCAGTCGCACCATCTGTTGTTTTCCAAGCTGCTTCTGCGATCGACTTCCGCACGCTACTTGAGCGTGTACTTGCCAATTGAGTCGACTAGGAACCTGAGCGAACCTCGAAACTCTGAGGCCACACCCTCATCTACGCTTGCTAGGGCTGCATAGCGAGGGCGGCCTAGAGTCTTGTGCGGGCCACAGTAGGGCGCGAGAGAGGTACTGCGCAAGAGGTGCGTCCGGCTGGGTAGAGGCCGTTGTCGAAATGTTCAACAATCTCGTCTTGCAGAAATATTGGTCGAGATGCTCCTTGAAGAAAAGTTCAAATGTAGTCTTTGATCCCTCAATGTCCCTTGCATTAGACACGATGAACTCAGATGGCGTAGGCGTTTGTTGCTTGCTCTGTACTTTTTAGTCGGGACACTCAACACGGTGATGAACTGCTGCAGATATCAGACTATAGTCAGGGTGCGGTAATCCTTAGTCGGATTGACCAGCATGTCATGTTCGAGGAAGCAGGCGAGCTGTTGTCGCTGTAGCAGACGGGAGCGTGTAGAGCGTGATCGTCCGCCATTTGGCATGCTTTACATGCCTAGACACAACGAGGCCGTTGTCTGACAGTCGCGACATATCATTCTTGCGAACGCTTGTCGCATGACAAAGACACAGTTGTTGTAGATATGAATGCTCATGCCGAGACCATCCTCTTGCAGCGCACCCTCAGTAGCTTGACGGCCTGTACCAGAGTCATTAGGTACACTAGAGCTGGCTCGACTGCGTAAAGATCTACTAGTTAGAGCGCCTGGCGGCCGGCAGGGCGTGGTTGATGCAGTCAGTGATGTTCTGAGAGTTGCGAGATGACAACGCTTAGAATCTTGCGTATGCAGCCATGCTCTAGGCTCTTCGCCTTAGCCGCTGATAGAGCCAGAAACTGTCGACATCGTCGGCTGGGATCTTGTTGAGTTGTGAGCCTAAATGGCGCCAATGTTGCAACGTCGTCCGCTACCAAGAGGCCGATCAACCGTGCACCGCACGTCCCGTCGCGGCTCCTGACGTGACTCCTGTGCGTTCGCTGTATACGATGCCATTTGACTTGACTTTAGTGTCTTAGTCACCCTCGCCGTCTACGACAGCATTTGAAGACCATTGCTCGTTTTAATGAGTCAATTAGTTACTGTCTGCACATCATTGTCGCGATTTCAACACCTATGTCGCATCCAGTCGCGCGGCACATCGTGGTCAGGTCGAGAATCGCGAATGGGAGATGCAACCTGTGTTGCTTACTAAATGTACCCTGCTGGATGCCATATGCCTCGATATCAGGTGCGTTCAATTTAGCGATCATGAAATGTTTGCACAGTAGGTATGCCCGTGATCCAGCCAAACTGTCGTAAATCCAAGTGCTGCCTGCAATAATGAATCAAGATCTGCACACTCGATGCTATTGAGGCTGGCGGATCCTCATAGGCTCTGCTATAAGCGATTGGTACATCAAACACACACAGCCCTCGGCCGTAGCTATATTCAACCTGTTCCGTTGGCCCTCTAAGTGTCGAAAGTAGGCTATGCGCGTAGCATGGAGGACGTAGCAAAAGTACTGCCCCTACAGCTCGCGGAAGATCAGGCGCGGATCGTGCGGCAGACCGGCACACTAGAGTAAGTCTAAGGACCACTGGCAGTACGCTGAAGTCTTGTCGTTGTATGAGATGCTGTCAGTCGAGTTGTCCTTACTTCCAGATCTGGTGTCGATCTGTTGGTGCGTCTAGAACTCAGTACAATCGATCTCATTAGGGTTGTGAGGGCCCACTCTCTGAGCTGTTATTGCGACCAATCTCTATAGTACAGCGAGACGTGGGGATTGCTTAGGCGGATATGGGAAGCTCGTGTGTCCGTCATCGAGATTAGGCAGGTCGGAAGCTACACAGAAGCAATAGGTAGAAAGTTAGTACATGTCTCAGACGGAAAGACGCCCTCGTACCTATCATTTTATTCACTAGGGACGGTGCCGAGGATCCAAGAATCGCTAGTCTCTAGATGAGCGATGATTGACCATTCACGAGATTGATCTGCTAGTCTATTAGACTGGCTCGGTAGCGAAGTCATAACCGTCTGGAGAAGCTCTGCTATGTTGCGCTGTTTCGATTGGCAGGTAATGGGAGGAGGGCTTAAATCTCGAGCAAAAGTCAGTATAGCACAGCTAGCAAATGCGCTCTGATTAATTCATGAACGTTAGGAGTCACGACTATTCCCATATCTTTCTTTACTCCACAGGCTTGTACACAATGCTAAGCTGTCGCTTCCTTTCAACTAGTATCATGGCGGGCATTGCAAGGGACCCGTTTGCCATAATCCAAAACCGGGTTGGGAGCCTGCGCCAACCCACAGGAGATATCGACTTGGCTTGTGCGGATGGGGCTCTAATCCTAATCCTAGTCTTGGTGGCAGGTACGCAGACCGAGCGTAGGCGACCTATGAACTGCACACTAATGCATGCAGCCTTGGTGGTAATCGGCAGAAGAAAAGAAGAACCAATGCTTCTCATAGCCGGGTGTGCTCTCGTGCATATGGTACCCGTGCGACCTACCGTACATGCCCCATTACTCGAGTCGAAAGAGTCAGTCGGTCGTAGCCGTTGACATCTTCCGAGAAGATGAACAGTAGCTTGCAATCAGTCTGTTCATTAAACACATTCGCGGCATTCACTAAGCCGGGGCTAGCCATCGTCCGTGTTGCTGTACATAGCCGCTTATACATTGTGTGACAGGCGCCTATACGCTACATTAGCATTGAAGCTCTCTGACCCACCCAAGTCGGTTAGTAGGTACACTCTCTATCTCCTGATTTGGTCCGTGAGCATGCGAATAGTACATGTAGTACAGCATGATGCATGCACGGATTGGGCCAAGAAGTGAAAGAAAACCCTAAATCCAATGCGTTAGTGCATAGCTGCACTTCCACTCGAACATACAACTTCAGCTATGCAACCTGGTCCCTGGGCGTAGTAGGCAATTTCTATTGAGGGAGATGCCCACTCTCTCGACCTGCTCAAACTGCTGCTCACGTCGTTTTGTTTCGTTGCAGATGTTTTGTAGGTGTGTACACAGTCGGAAGGTCGCACAATTTACTGTATCATGCATTAACATCGAGAGGTCCTCCGTGCATCATCGGGCGGGGTATATTGGATCACTTGCGTGATATTATCGCTTACATGTTCTCCTCGACGCCGTCTCGAGGGCGAATAACGAGCCTAAACCTCTCCTGCCCTATTACCCCTACGGTATGTGCATCAGCCAATTAGGCTCGAATGCATATAGATGCCTGTACATATTGCTATAGGCGCTGGCCCGGCTACACTCGACATATCCTAAGGGATTGAACATGTGCATCGCTCGAGTCCGTCTAGCTCGAGAAAGTGGAACCCCACCGTAGCGGTTGTCGTGCTCGTCATCCTCATCGATGGTATTCGTCGGAACACCTGCTCAAGAGCCAAGCAGATTGTTGCGCAAGGTCTGTAGATGTTACCAATATGTAGTAGTGACGGAGTCGACAGTTCATGCCTTGATCGATGGAAGTCATGGCGAGCCTCGTGGCCGCAAACGCTGGCGCAAGCCAATCCCGGCGGTCCTTATCTCCATCGAAGGTCTTTATCAAGTCAACGTTTTCGCGGAAGGCGAGCGACCCTCGAACAACACAGAATACTGCGCAGTTGTGCGCATCAGGCTGCCGTAAAGTGCACTGCAAGTAAAGAATCAGCCACTCGTATGAGAAAGACTCACGTGAAGGGAATACAAGCGGGACGCCTTACTTTTTCATCTTTGTCGATACGCTATATATTAGGTGCTGGGATGTCCGAATAACCCTTGTACCGACACCAGGCGAACTTCTAGATGAGTCGTTTCGATTCCTGCAGGCGACTTACCGGCCGAGGGTTTGTAAATGATGTACTGCTGGTTTGATAGGTCTATATCGCGAGCTCCTAGTGCTTGTTGTTAAGAATGATTGGCAAAATCATATGCGGGCGGTGAAGGCGCTTTTGGTACTTCCGCTCGGGGTTCCTGTACGTGTCAATAGATCTGAACCTGCTATCAATAATGCGCTATTGCTGTCGATCGGGTTTAGCAGCCACAACGTTATGAAGATGGACGACTGGACCAACTGATTAACAGCATTGCAACCTATTAGCGCTTTCCATACACTTACGACCCTTCTACTGTTATTACTCAGACTGTTCTCTTCTTACCGGAACCCTGCAACTTCTCTAACTGAATCTCTCCACTGTCTCGGCTTTGTCCCTTTCTGGCCGGACCCGCAACCTTCTAGCCGACCACCAGCTTCTACACCTGCTATCTCACTACACTCCTTTCCTGTCCGTCAGGCAACTAGTATATGCCGCGGTCAGTGATACGACAAGACACTGCCATTACTCGTACACCAATACGATCTATAAGAGTTGCTTCGGCACGAACCTCACAACCTCCTTGGCGTACTGTAACTCGTCTTGTATATCTGGAGCCTAGATTTCACGGCCTCCGGAAGTAGCGTAGAAGAAGTTTGGTGGGTATACCGCTAGTACAGGCCAAACGAGACCAACTTTCGAAACGCCTGCTTCCGCGAGAGAGTCTACACACACCGATCAATGCAGAAGACGCAACTAAGTCTGCGTGCACTTCTAAGAGAACCCGGCTTGCAAAGGATCTTACGGCCAGCCACTATACGAGAATGATCCATACGGCATCGAGGTGCCACAGTTCGCGCGCTAACGACCAACAAGCTACCGTAGCGCTCGAATCCTACAAGAAGGTCTAGGAGAAGCTTGTAACGAAGAAATTGAGAATACTAACCCTACTGAAAGATAGTCAGTTCATGTCCTATACCTAGTTGGAGTATGACCCCCTCGTGGAAGGCGAAGCCCTTGCGGAGGCACCATTGCCTGAGCTCTCAGAAGTAGAGTTGGCTACGCACTAGCCTGGAAATAGCTTCAGCGATCAGTCCGATTCTAGCCAAAGCACGAGCTCATCTAGCTAAGACGACATCAACCTTATGAAATACTCGACTAGTGAATACTACACCATCCCCGACTACACTATACCTGAACCTACGGTAGAACCATCTACGTCTCCTAGTAGACGCCCCTTCACGCCAGCCGAGTTTGTAGCACAAATTGCACTGACTGAACAAGCGAACGCACGGCAACTAAGGGAGACACTAGCTTACAGATCAAGGAGGGTGCAGCCGGCGCTCAGTACTACGCGCCACCGCGCGCCCTTGCTGATAATAGAGTCTCTCTAGCAGCAAGGAACCCACTAAGCAGGCTCGACCTAGAAGCAGACCACGAGGAAGTATTCCACTAGCGACTGCTCTTAGCAAGTACAGGCTCTCCTACTCCTGCATTCTTGAGATACGCCGCCCTTCACTGTTGTCAGCCTATCGTCGTGGATAGTGGGGTCTTGAGCAACAACCATATACCAACTGAACCAACTGGGTTTGAATACCGGTTCCTAGTCTGGACGTACGGAGATATCGGAGAACAGATAACCCTTGAAACCTATCGTGTCTAGACACCTACGCGAAGCCGTATCCGCACACTTTACGGGTTGTCTAAGAGAACCTAGAGCCATATTATGTCCATCGCGTGTTTCTTCGGAATCTGGCCAACTAGCGCTGACATCTTCTTGCACCACACGGCCGAATTCGCTATGTATCCCTAGAGTGTCCTGTCCTCAAGCATCTCTGCGCCCCACTTTGCAGCAATTGCTTGCCGACACGTTTCTTTGCGATTTCGCATGACTAGGCCGTGTTGCGCCGCCAAGCTAAAAGCTTGAAAATGACTGCTTCTCGCTAAGTCGTTGTGTAGCGTCGTGTCAGTGCCATTTGAGCGTAGAAAGACTCGCGCCGCAGCAATGCCGGTTTGCAGGTTTTGGTCGAAAAGATATAGCATCGCACGCACAAGGGAGTCGGCGATCTTGGCCTGCTCCTCAATCAGAGAGTTGAAGCTGAATAGGTAATCCTGAAGGATGCGCTCTCGATCATATGGGCCGGAAATTTCTGTTCTGATTGTGTTCATCAAGCCATTCGGAGGTGGGTTGTCTGGCGTTGGTGGAAGTTGAGGGTACTTTCGACGCAGGTCTGATCACCTAGTCAGGCGCATCAGCTCATTCTTAGGTAGCACCTCACTCATCTTGTCGAGTGCCGGAGGTGTTGTTGTGTCTGGTGCGAGATTGAAAAAGTCGAAGTTGAAGGGCAGAGTTTTAATGGTGTTAAAAAGCGCTAGTCCGGCAAGCGCCGCCGCAAGCTGCTGACCTTCACGCTAGCTTGTGACTTCCAGAGTCAGCTCGTGATCCAGATACTTCCTTTTTACCTTCTAAAGCCTGCTCGTGATCGAGCATAGTCTAGTGAATCACTCAGACCGGTCACTGTTGGCATGAAACTCCTTGTTACGAGAGTGTCCGAGAAGTGCAGCCCGGGGCTGGACTTCTTACATGTGACACTAGCTGCACCGAACCCCGGACTTCTCGTCACCACTCGACCGTAGTGCTTTGACACAACGTATTTGCAGGGTTCTAAGTAATCAGAAGTCAGAACACGACTGTTTGGTGGTTGGCGGGCCTTCGTCAAAAACCTCCTACGTGATTGCTCCTTTTCTTCAGTCACTAACGCTCTGCGTATTCCACTGGCCGCTAAGCAACAGCATGTGCTATTTTTCGAAAGTCATTCACCGGATGAAGGAGTCCACAAAGAGAAAGGGGCGGTCGCTAGTCACAAGCCGGAAATGTTCTCTTATTTCTCCATGTACGACAACTCGGTTGTGTTCATGCATGTGAGGATATTCCAGCAAGTAGACGTCCTTCGCTTTACCACCGTGCACAGATCCTAGCTGATCTTGAACAGACCTGTACCGGCGAAAGAAAATGAGTCCGTCGTAGTACCGACTCGCCCCGTACGACTTCTCCGAGAAGGGAAACTTGAAGACTAGTATCTGCCTTTCCTCTTCAGAACGGTTCCTGTATATGACCAGAAAGAGGTCATGCTTGTGCCCATCAAGCACAATCCTGCGCACGAGTAGTCGCGGGCTATTCTTCATCCGCGAAGGCTAGCTAAGGTTCGATTCTTCCCACCGCTTGTCCTTACACGAGCTTGTCTGGCAAAAGGCTTCTTCCGATCTCTCCAGCGTAGCTCCTTCTGAGGGTAAGGGCACTAAGGCGATGGGCGCGGTACCCTTTTAAAGCTATGGGCCGCAGAACAGTATTCCGGGTATCCGGCCTCGTACGATTCTTCTACATATTTATAAGAAGGACCTGGCAGAGGGCTGTCAATGAACCGTTCTATGGCTCTAGTAGCATACTCATGCAGTTCTCAGCCGCTGTGCGCTGCCTTCTCTAGATATCTTAGACGGAGCATAGCATAGCGGGGGCAGCTTCTCCAGGTTCAGCTTCTAGCCAAGCATGTCGTAATTGTTTCCTCCCCTCTTTCGGAGGCCGGCAGTCAGCTTATCTTCTGACTGCTTACACGAAAAGGTCATCCGGCAGTTCTTTAGTAACCAGCCTCCCGTCCGAGTAAAGATGCCCTCCTATGCTGACATAATTGAAGTCCGTAAGACTCGGGAACTTCACAAAGTAGTCCTCAGTCGCTTGTCTGGAGTCCATGGTGTGTGCGTTTTCCCTTGGTATCCGGCGGCAATCCTCAAGCTTGGGTATCTCTTTTGTACCGAATACAGTCGATGCGACCTAGGAAACTTGAAACCTATGCTTCTTTAGTATACGCCACCAACTTTTGTAATAACCACGAACAAGTCGTACTTGTACATGTCTACCAGAACCTTCCCTTTTCCAATAGTGGGCCGTCGATACGACAGGGCGGTCGATATCGAGGTGATTTCGAGCGTAGGTGGAAAGAGTGAAATACGTAGATTAGACGCGACGATGTACGCTAGCGCCTACGTACTGCGATGCTTCATCATAGTACTTAGGACACGACGGCCGATCTATGAATACACGTTGTTATTACAAGGAAGCCGCTGCGTCGAGCAGGTACTACGCAATGGGAGTGCGGGCTGGATTCACATACAAAGATCGCACAATGCGCATGGTGTGCGAGCGCGACGGACAGTGTACAGGCGTGGCTGCAGGCGCATATGTGTACAGGCGTGGCTGCAGGCGCATATTGAGCGTAGGTCCGCCGCCAACAGTGCCTCACAGGGTTTGCATGCGGTGTGTGGCAAGCGGGCCTTAAGGTGATCCCACACCTTGACCTTACAGTCACGCCTCGACCTTGCGAGCGATGGCGAAAGATCAGACATGCAGTCGTATCATGCGCTGCTCCTCTCCTGCTCTTGATGTGTACACAGTTGATGGCACACTGAACGCGCACACGGCAGTACACCAAGGTGGTGCGGGTTCGATGTGTCTGACATGAGGACAACGAGGAATCCGAGGAGGATGTGTGACGGCTGCAGTGATGTAGCCGTGCTGATGCGGGAGAGAATGAGGCGTGAAGAGTGAGGTCGGGATAAAGGGGCGCTAGAGCCGGAAGCGTGCGCCGGGCCGAGGGGTCACGGCGCATTCCGGCTGAGCTGTATTAACGAGCACTGCGGCCCCTCGGGCGCGCTGTACTGCACTAGACTGGACTACTCGGAACAGTCCTGGACAGCACAGCACAGCACAGCAGAGCAGGAGCACCCCACAACGGCATGCGTATCAGACACGTTTGGCCGCCTGATGAAACTTATCCTTGAAGCCTGCCTGGGCGTTCAACCGCCGTCCTGAATCACCCATTCGCGTCGTCCACCCTCCTGATAGCGCACTTCCCTTCTGGCCTCCATTGTCATCTTCTCTAACACTCTATAGTCGTGTGCCGGCTTGCATTGACTTTCCGCCTCCGTTTCCATGTGTGTCCGCCCTCCGTGTCTGCCCTGGCTGACAACCCTTCCTTGGGCCTAGGTACACTGCAGACACCGAGTGTGGCCTGCGTGCCATGCGGTTGTCGTGTCCCATGAAGCCGTGAATGGAAAGATCGGAGAGGTGTCTAAAGGCATGAAAGCTGCTTGCTCTACATCGTGTCTCAGTCGGTCCACCACAAAGTCGAAATCAGAGCGTTGATAGTTATTACCCCACTGATGCCATCGCCGTCCTAGGTCGGTGGGTGCATATATCTAATAGTTCTTCGTAGGTCCTGTTCCGTAGCTCTGCTAGCCAGCCTAAACTCGGATCCGCATCGTATGTAAAGTCTTGTCTGATCTGCTACCGAATGAGATTCTGTTCATGCCTGTGTCTAGTGTGCCTCGGAGGGTTGGTACCTAAGGATCAGTAGTCAGCGAACGAAAGGGTAACACCGGATATAAGCGCACGTTGGATCCGTGATGAATAGGCCATGAACAGATACAGGGTTCAGATCTCTCTGTTCGGTACTGCTTGAAAAGTACCGTACTATGTGGATTGGCCTAATGGTCGAACAAGCTCCGTAAATGTCCTCTCGTATGAAAAGGCAGTCGATGTAGCGTTCGTTTTACCCGTAATATATATGATCTAAGAGCATGTACCGGCGGCTATGTCGATGCACAAAAGGGAATGATTACTCGGGCTATAAGAGACTCGCGCGACTCGATTAGCTTCTCGACCGATTCCACTTGTTAGTGGATCTCAGGTTGGGCAGCAATCGATGGGCGCCTGATGTGTCTTTCCTTGGCACAGCGGCTCGGTGTGAAGGTACCTCATAGGGCTTTCGCGTACAAACTAGGGAGGACGCCGTGACACAGTTGGGTAAAGTGCAGCAGCCTGGTGCGATGCAGCAGAGGACGAGGTGGTCGGATGCAATGTAGTGGAATGCAACCCAAACTATTACGGCACTGTCGAGTGCAAGCCCCCCGAGTGCAAGTCTCCTAAGTGTAAGGCCTATGAGTGCAAGACAACTAGTACCGTCGGCTAAGTGCAAGGCGTCTAGGTGCAAGGTAGGCGGATGCGAGGCATACGAATGCAGCAGATGCTAGTGTAATACATGCTGGTGCATCACGGACTAGTGCAATCCAGGCCAGTACAACACGGACCAGTGCATTTCAGGCTAGTGCATCGCAGATCAATGCAATCCAGGCTAGTGCAATACATGCAAATGCGATATATGCCAAGCAATGTATGCTCATGCGGTACGTGCGAATGCAATACATGCCAAGCGATATATGCTAGCGTGGTACATGCTGGTGTAGCACATGCTAGTGCAATCTATGCTAGTGTTGACAGAGGCCCGAGGACCGGAGATCGCGGACGGTTGACCGGACATATAATCAGTGCACTTGGTGGTGGACTTGTCGTTGCGAGAGTCAATGATATTGCGTCGGGGGGTAGGCGACGGGACATGTGTGCGGTCGATCGTCGGGTGGGTGCCCTACTTTCAGTAAATGGTGTTCGGTCGGTCGAATACTTGATACTTGCTCTCCACTTTAGCTGCCAATGGGCTGCGAACATAACGGTACAGCGCCCAGCAGCACTGAACAACTGGAATCCGGGGCGACTGTGCCTTGGCGTTGATGTTTGGGTTGCACTACTAAGAAGTAATCGATGTGTGACGGCGAGGACAACTGCGTGGTGGGTAGAACTATGATGTCGGCATTGAACGCAGCTATCCTGCGGCTTCGTTGCCTATTTCAACGTGCGTTGCGATTCGTGAGGGTGCATTGCGATTCCTGGGGTGCAGTGCAATTCCCGGGGGGGCAGTGCGAGTCGTGAGGATGCGGTGCAGTTCGAAACAGTGCGGTGCAGTTCGAAACAATGCGGGGCAGTTCCGGACGGTGCAAGGGCACTCTAACGAGAGGCAGCGTGGACGGGTACCCTGAGGGGGAGGGTGAAAGGAGCGAGTGACACAGGACAGGGGGGTGGTAGTCAGCCAAAATCATATCGGTACTACTACTATCTGCGTGCCACCTGCAGCATATCCGGTGGTGCACAGGAGCGTCCGACAACAGCACTCTTCAGTTTGGGGCGCAAAATCCGCGTTTCATGTGTCACCGCAACCCATCGTCCTGCCAGTCCACCTCCATGCCGACATTGGCCGGCTTCGAAACAGCGACGGTCGACGGATCCGGGCCTAGTTTGGTGGATGCCCCCTCGCCGCGGCTGGTCCCTTCTGTGGCCTTCCCTTCCCCCTCACCCGCTTGTGGCGTGGCGCCCAACGGCGGAATCATGTCGGCACGCTGCGTTCGGACTGCGAGGTAATATTGGTCGAGGTGGAAGTCTTCATCCAGCACCAACTGCAACACTCTGGTGCTATGCGTCTTCGGCGGGCGGGCCGCACGACTGTTGACCTGGCCCGCCTTGCCCTGGGTCTTGACCACGTCGAAGTGTATCATGAAGTTGCAAATGGACAAGTTGAGGCCCTCGCCAGACGTCTTAGCGGGAAGGATTAGCACGTCAGTCGGGCGGCGGCGCTTTTTGCCAGTGACATCCAGACGGGCATTGAAGTGATCTATTTTCTCGCCCCGATCTTGGCCGACAACATCTGGCCACAGCCCATCCACCCGGATCCTAGGGAATTTGTGCTCGAGGGTGGCCACGAGGAAAGGGCCTAGCGCAGTCTCGTGTATGGGAATGAGGATCGGCGGGAGGCGTTCGCGTGGGTCGTGCGGGTCCACAAATTCACTGCCGTCTCCCTCCGGCACCACCCGATCCCGCCAGTTCGAGCCCCAGTAGGCCCCAATGAGCTCGACGAGCTTCTGGAGCTTGCCGGACGTGGCGAACACTGCCGCGACGTCGCCGAAAGCGGGGTGCTCTCGGAGCTTAGCTTTGTAGTAGCCACGCTGGGAGCACGTGGTAGAGAGCCAGATGGAGGGGTCCTCCTGCCGCAGAGTACACAAGTGCGGAATGTCCTTCTCCATGTTGAACAGGCGGATACCCTCTGACAACTTCTTCTGCGAGTCCCTCGTCTCCGCTGCCTTCGCCGACTTGGTCTTGGTGGCCTTGCCAGGCTCATGGGCCCACGAGGTCCTCGGGCGCTTGCGTGGTGGCTGGCCTGACTCAGGCCCCGCATGAGGACCGTCGGAGTGTTCGGCGGCTGCGGTAGCAGGCCGAGACCTCCGAACTCGATCGACCTCCTCAGCCAACAGTGGGATGGCCTCTGGCGGGTTGTGACAGTGAACGAGAAAGTACTCGATAGGCGGTCTGATCTGCAATGGCTGGCCGAGCATCATGGTGTCGTAGTCGTGGCGGATGGCGGCGATCTGAAAGAGCGCGTCGAGTGCTGGTTTCCGCACCTTCCAGAACATTTCGATGAGTCGCTTCGCGGTCAAGGGGTTCGGCCTCTTGTCATCCGTGAGGGACGCCCACAGCTTGTCACCTCCGGTTCCAGTAGTGACAAACGAGACCAGAAGCCCCCAATCGGCCTTCAATTGTGTGGCCACGGCGTACCGGCAGTCTCCCAACGGCGAGTCTTTGTTGTCCCACTCTGGGCACTCGTGGCAGGACCACAGGCCTAGCGGATCGAAGGGACTTGAGTACGTAGGCGTCCCCGACATCAGAACGATGGGAGGCCCGCGGCCGAAAGTACGCTGTTGGTCGATCTCCATCGCTTTCAAATGTGCACGGGCGGAGTGCCAGGCTACCAGATGGAACTCGTCGACGGAGATGGTGGCGATCTGGACGGAGGCTTCGCTGCGGGCGCCGAGGTGGGTGGCAGGGAAGGCGTGGGCTTTGGGGCCCTTGCAGAGTGATGGCCACCCTGTGCAGCGGTCGGAGTGGAGGCAGGCTAGAGGGTATCTCCCAAGCTGTTGCCACATGTCTGTTGATTGGATCGCCGCGACGGCAGGCATGGCCACCCGCTGAAGGTGAGGGACGACTTGCTTGTCGAGAGACCAGAGCGTGCTGACGATGAAGCACATCTCGGGCGGGCTAGCTGGCTTTCGGGCAGCAGGGACCTGCAGCTCTGACGCGTTGGCGCGGCGCAGGTACTCGTGGAGGTCCTCGCCGAGTGGATTCAGCGCCAGCACGTCCGACCAGGTGGTAGAAGGGGATCGGTGGGCTCTGAACTCGGCCGCAGTCGGGGCAAGAGCGGACACATCCCTGGCGTATGATGTGGACTGGCTGTCTTGGTGGCCCACAACAAGCGTGACAGGATGTCCAAGGTTCTCTTCAAGCCAATCGACGTCGACGAACGTTTTCCATTCGGTGAAGCACTGCGAGAGCAGCGAAGGTAGAGTGAGGTGGATATAGACGCCTTCCGTGGCGTCGAAGAACGCGCGGAGGAGCCCCTGCGGATCACACCAACACCCAAGTCCAAACTGCCTGCAGTTCTTGTCGAAGGTGTGCCGGCTGGGGTTCTTGGCGCAGTCACGTCTCATCCAGCAACAGATCATGTTCAGCACGAACCGGATAATGAAGTACATCGTCTTGCTTATGCCCATCTCGTGCGCGAGGATGGCACCCAGAACCTGATCCCACTTGCGGTCATCCTTGCGGTGAGTCTTGCGGTTCTGGAAGTGGATGAGTTCGATGGCGAACATGGTGTAGAGCTGGTGAAGATAGGGTCCTGCGCCAAGAACGCCTGGCATCTTCACGAAAGAATGCGGTTTCATGGTTCGCCTGCGCTCTGGGCCTGTGCCAAGGAAGGCGAACAACTTGGTGATGAGGACCTCTGTGATGCGGTCCTGCTGCAAGAGGCCTGCGAACTCGGCCAAAAGTAAGCCGATATAATCTTCCTCTTCTTCGTCTGGCAGAAGCGTCAAGTCGATGGGTGGAGTGGGTGTCACCGCAGACGGCATATCGAGCTCCATGCGAGAGTCTAGCAACGCCTGCAGTACGGGCGGCAAGCGAATCGTGGCCTCTTCTCCCTCTGGCTCCTTTTGCTCCGCATCGGGCTGGTATTCGTCATCGTCATCGTCATCCTCATCGTGGATGATTTTACGCTTGCGCCTCTTCTGCGGCCCGGGGGGGCCATCGGAGTGGCCACCTGCGGGTGAGGCAACGATGGTGGATGGAGGCGACTCCGCGGGCATCGACGACTGTGGCGGCGAAGGAGGAGTGCCTGACTGAGAAGGAGTGCCTGGCTGAGGAGGAGCGCCTGGCTGAGGAGTGCCCAGCTGCGATGTGCCACCATGGGTTGGCTCGCGATCAGCATCAGACTGGTGCAGTGCGGACTGGTGTAGTGCAGACCGGTGTAGTGCAGACCGGTCGGGTGAAGTATGGTCAGCGGTGCTGGATTGGAGCGACTCGTCGTGCGACGAAAGCTGTTGATGCTGGGACGCTGGAGGCTGATCAACCGAATGCGGTAAGCCTGGAGGAAGAGTGCTCGGAGGCAGTGTGCCTCCGGTGGTGGCCTCACAGACGGATTGCGACTGGTGCAGTGCGGGCGACATTGACGCGGGCTGGACCGTGGAAGACATCTCGGATAGAAGCGGCTGCGGTGCGAGAGAGGCTGGTTCAGGCTGATGCGAGGTAGTCGTTACCGTCGGCTGTAGTGGAGGCATCGAAGGGGGTGACATGGCGAGAACTTCAGGCGTAGGTGCCTTGGACAGATCGGCGATGTTCAAGTCACCATCCGACACAGCCATCGCGGGCACTGTCCCGCTTGCCGACGAGACGTCAATGGGTGGAGATGCTGCTGGTCTGGAGACGGTGCTGGAAGCGGCGGCGAACACAACCACCATGTCCTGATGGCGCAGATCATCGTCGGCGGAGACATTCTCGTCTTGTTCAACAGAAGGATCGTCCTCGGCGGAGACTTTCTTGTCTTGGTCAAGAGAATGATCAGGGCTGGAGTGATCTGGCTCTCGGTTCTCGCTCGCGACAGATGATCTGAGGCCAGGCCTATCACCTTGTGCTGGAGGTGCTCTGTAGTGGACTGGTTCCGCAGCGAGCGAAGGAGCTCGTGACGACGTGACCGAAGCGCTGAGCCGGTGAGGCAGACTGTCCCAGTGGCGAGGAGGTAGGGTGACCTGTTGTGCCTGCGTGAAGGCCGTAACCAGTGCCTGGGCTCGAGGAGCGTCTCTGCGAGAGCCGATCACCAATGCCGCACCGACAGCACCATGCCGACGGGGGACGGCGGTGAGCAGAGCCATGATCTTGGCGTCGCTAGCGAGGAAAAGCACTCGATCACCGTTGAGGTCCCAATGGGCAGCGAAGTGCGACACGCCAATCTGCTCGTCTTCTAGCAACAGGAACGCCCCGTGTGCCGCCTCATTAAGCCCGCGCAGACTGTACTCCGTGATCTCGAGAGTGCCCACGGCCTCGAGCCGGTCATCGGATACGCGGTAGAAAGGCATGTCGATCGAGCGAGGTGGAGGGAGCTCGGGCTTGACTGAGAGATTGGGACTTGCACACCCGACTGCCGAATGTGTGAGGCCACGTTGCTTGCCAGTCGTGAAGGTGCTCTCCGAGTCGAGAAGTGCAGCCATGGTGGATTTGGTCTTGATGGGTTCAGTCTTGGTGGGTTCAGTCTTGGTGGGTTCGGTCTTCATGGATTCGGTTTTGATAGGTTCGGCCTTCATGGGCTGCGGAAGAGGGCCGGTGCTCGTGGCCTCCGAAAGGATCTCGGGATCCCCATGCAGGTAGTGATCCGCATGCGACTCATCGTACTTGCTGTGAAAGGTCGCAATCCAGTCCGACCCCTGTGCCTTGTTGTGATCCCGGACGGTGGTCCGACAATTGCGAATCTTCGCTATAAGCAAAGAGTACATGGCATTTTGTGCATCTGCCACGTCCGGCGTGGAGAGATCGCCGAAGACGCCTTGCGGGTCTGCGAGGAAGGCATTGACGATTCGGGCGTATTTCCCAGATGAATCTGGCGAGAGGGTCTCCTCCCACGAAATCCGGTATCGCTCGTGGGTGCGGCGGCAGAGGAAGTACGCGACCGGCTGAACGGCAGAGTCGAATGAGAGCATATCGCGCCACCGGTTCCTTCCCGCTGCGATCATTGCGGTGTAGGTCGTCTGCAGTGCCTCCTTAGCACTAGCCCTCACCATGTCGAGGAATACACGACACAGAGCGCGTGCTGTGAGCGGTGGAGTGCGAGGCTGCGTGTATGGTGGAGGGGGCGTGCTAGTGTAGCTGCCTGGTGCTGGTTGGAGCTAGAGACTTGCGACCGTAATGGTCGACTGCAAGCAATGCGGCGTCTGCGATGCGACGGATGATGTGCCTCATGCAATGGATGATGTGTTAGATGCGATGGCGGATACGGATGGTGTTTGTAGTAGATGTCGGTGCAGTGAAGGTTGGTGCAGTGCAAAATTCAACAGCTCGGGCAAGTGCAAGTAGACGGCTGAGGCAACCCATGCTCGCCAAAAGTGGGCCGCCTAGCCGAACTGCACCTGCCGCGTGAGTGAGGGCCGAGTCGCAGACGATTGTGCTAGCGAAGGTTCCCGAGAGGTGGTGATAGGATGACGAAAGCGAATGGTTGCATCGACGTATGATGGGTTTGAATACTGTGTGATATGGCGACCGCAGCCTCCGTGATGGGTGAAATGAGGAGCGAGGGGCTGCGAAATTTCGAACGAGGAGTACCCTGCGGCGGTAATTACGTCAGCATCAGACGGAGCTACATCTAGAGTGAGAAGGAACATACATTGTATGTAGCGCAAATACCACACCGAATGAAGCCAATCGTACATAATGGAGCAGACCATTACACGTCCAGGCATTGCAGTACAGTCCAGCGCAGTGCAGGGAATCACGGTGGGGTACACGCCGGATGACCAGCCTCGCTTTGACCCGAGACAACGCCCAAGCGCAACATACCGATGGCGAGTGAAGGCCAACCCACTGGCGAGCCCAAGCACGACTGTGTCGGATCCGCACATGACGGACAAAATGGGGACGAGAAGAGCCAGGTGTGATCGGAGAGACAACCGATAAGCCGAGACAGGACACCTAGACGGTGGCAGGAGTAGGGCGCGAACCGACGTGGCAGGAGGTATATATGCAACAGAATAACCGGTCGCGTGGTGTTTGCTTGGGGCCGTGGTATCAAGTGCGAGCTCTGCTGGTAGTATTGAGGAACAAGCGACCTCGCGACAAGCAAGCTTGGAGGCTCCGGCGCACACTAGGGGAGCTGTTGTACACCTATACGCACCAGAGGAGTGACGGCGCCTCCCTGAAGCGAGCATGTTATGTCCCGAGTCGGCGACACATGTGCACAACGCATCAGTGACAGCAGGCGAAACCGTGGGGATCGATGCCATATGCGGGCTCGTGCGGTCGAGGCGGGTTGTGGGAAGGGCGGAGTGCTTGCCGTCACTGAGCAGTCGCGTCGTAGCGACGCGCGAGTCGCTTGGGTAGGCTGGTGGAGCGGCGGGATGGACGGCTGCATCAAGGCGGGGTTGATCGCGGGCGCAGCAGCAATCCGTCCGGTGCCGCGGTCACTCAGGGTGAAGAGTGCCGTTTGCCACGGGTAATGGGCATGCGACAGGTAGCAAACCACATTCCTGAGGTCGAGGTGAAGTTGCGGAATGCAGCCGAGCGCCGGGCCGGCGGGCCGGCAGAGAACTAAGCGTTTGCAGCCGGTGTAGTGCAGGGCGGTGCAGTGCGGTGTAGGGCAAACGAGTGCAATGTAGGCCACCCGATAGGGCTAAATTCCATCTATTGCGATGCAGTACAGTGTAAAAGCCTCGAACGCTTGCCGACGCAGGCGGCTTTCGAGCTAGTCGATTGTAGGCGGAGGTGGGTCGACGGGCGAGCGTAGTCCCGCGACAGGTGGCGGGTGCGACGTGGACCGTCCGCGACACTAAGCTAGGCGGGTATAGAAGCGAGGAGGCTGGGAGATGTCCGCTAGAGGTCGAAGGGAAAGTCTTACGGTGCGGGTAGACCTCACTGATGGGGCCGATCAAAGTGGCATGTTTTACGAGCCAACTAGCAGCGAGAGAGCGACTCTGCTCCGGCCGGTTTCTTCGCGATTTGTCCGTTTAGTACGCTCGTACTATTGCCTGCTACGAGCTCTCCTGCTCTACGTGACCTCCGTTGTTCGGCTAGCAGTCGTGAAGCCGCTCTCTGACGTACTGAGCGAAGTAGTGTTGTACGTCGGGTTAGATTTTTCTAGAGCGCACATAGGCTGCCGATGTCGGAGTCGGACACGACAGTGCGATCTGGCTGTAGAACGATGGCGCTAGCTGCGGGGGCATCACTAGGAGAACGTACAAGAGAGAGGGGAGTGAGCGAGGCCGCCCGGATCTGATCGAGCACACGCTTGTAGTCGAGCGCGGCGCGTAGACTGCCGACGGCGAAAACCTTGCTCACCAAGTCCTTGATAGTGCCTTCGGTGACCAGGTGGTCCTAGCAGAGTTCTCGAAAGGCAGCAGCGGCGCGTTAGTCGTCTGTGGCTGTGGCGACAGCTTGAACTAGTGACGGAGTGCGACGAGACCGTAAGGTAGACGCCACGTCCGCATCGCGACTCGTGATCGACTGCGCTCGTTGAGAGACGAGCTCGACTACGCCGCTGCTGCCACGGACGGCTCTGTGTCTGGTCCTAGCAAATCCTCTGCGTTGTCCATTTCTGCACCGCTCTGAACCGCCCCCTCGAGCTCTGTATTCGGCGCGATGGCGCTCCGCTGGGTAGCACTCCTCTGTACTGCACTCCTCCTCACTGCACTGGTCTGAACTACACTCTTCTGTGCCGCACGCCTCTGTACTACACACCTCTGCTACCGCCCTCTTCTCCACTATACTCTCTTGCCTCACTCTCTCGCGCACGGCACTCTCTTGCCCGACACTCTCTTGCGCGGCACCCCGGTCCCGACATGTCCGACCGAGACCGTGCCGTCCACCGAACCGGATGCGGCTTCGTTGATCGTGTCTAATAACACCTCGGGCGGAGGCGAGTTGGTGTGCGGTGCGGACGTGCGTCGTCGCTTCCGGCGGTGCTAGCTATCCTCCTCAGGACGGGTGACACGGTACAGGCCGCCGCGACAAGGTGTCAAGAAGGCGAGCGTCGCTTGTGCCGGACTGGAGGGACACGACACGGGCGCACCTTCTCCACGATCGCAGCCGCAGGATGGACAGGGCACGTTGGCCTAGAGTAAGGATGGCAAGGGCAATCGGTGAAGGCCATGGTCCTGCTCGATGCGGCGGAGATGCGGAGCGTGGGTGAAGGTGCGCGGATGGGACTAGGAAGATGAGTAGTGAAGAGTAGGAGTGGCACGGTAGCCTACCTGATGACGCGATGCGCGCTGGGTGTCAACTGCTGCCTGCGAAGGCGAACGTGAACCGTGCTGTAGAGAGGATTTCACTACTTCAGAGGCTACACTGTATTAGCGTAGAGACCATTTTGAGCTCGTGTTTATTATTATGATTCCAGCGGTACTACTACCGCTAGACTGAACCGCCTGGAAAAAACCGAACCTCGGGAGTCCCCGCCGTAGTAGCGGCTTGGCACGGGGCTGATGGTGAATATATGGTGATCACTGCTACGAGTACGTGCTCGATGGCTTTCGTGACAATTCGGAAGCTATAGGTGCTGGACGTAGCCCGTGTGGACCGCAATAGTCACGCACAGGCCGGAAGGGCTGGCGCCCCTCAGGTGCTAGGTGAGGTACGGTTGGCGACCGTGAAACCCACTGGACTGAGCAAGGCCGCACTGGCGGCAGGAGCCCAGACGAGATGCGCGAGTCTCACCGCGGGCAGCTATGGCCTGGGCAGATCGGGTGATGCAGCAGACTCGAGCGGATGCCTAGAGCGTCGGGCTCTGGACCTTACAGCGCGACGTCCGCAAAAGCAGCGCAACCAGGCCGGAAGGCACCCCGATGAGTATTTCGAGCGCACATGGACACCTGGGCAGAGACGATCGGATCAGACTCGCCCGTACGGCGATACAGTGCCGTGACCCAGCGCGTCACCAGATGTCTGACTGTGGGAGACTGCACTGCACTGTCGAGGACTGCACTGCACTGTGGGAGACTGCACTGTGATGACACGTACCGTACTGAATCGAGCTGCACTGAACTGCACTGTACTGCGCTAGACTGCACGGGACCACACGGGATACAGAACAAGCGAAATATCACTCGAGGCACCAACCGGCTGGGCATTGACGGTCTATCCTACACAATACCCCCCCGTGCGATAAGACATGCTCGTGAAGTTGACCCACTTCGACCTGAACACTGGCGCCCGACTCAGAATGTCCCTACGAGAGTGACCACAGCTGCGCGATCTTGTCTTCGTCTATGACGCCGTCTTGAAGGCACCACAGCATCCACCAGCGCAACGCAGCACCGTCATCCGCAGACACAGTGTGGCGGACGTCCCGGATACCTGCCACGAGCCGAGCCATGTGATAGCAGACGACAGGACCGCATGAGTTGCTGTCAAGCTGGCGCGTGGCGTGTGGCGGAAGGACCACGCGAAACTCCTTCTGGCACTTATCCGCCAGGAAAGCCCACTCGCGGATCCGCGACATGAATGCATCGCCACAGTCAGAACCACGATGGCTATCCCACACCTCGATTACATGCTCTTGCGGACGGACGACGAGGAGGACAAAGTGGTTGGTGTGCACGAACACGGGCAGGAAGACGATCTGGGCCTGTTGGAAGTCGTCGGACTCTACTCCGAATGTGTCCCCGACCTTCGCAACACCCCCTTTCGCGACCTCTTCGGTGTAGAAGGACCGGTTGGTTGGGACGAAGACGGTCGGGGTGCCCTGCTTCCCTGCCCAAGTGGCAATGAGCTTGCCCATGGCGGCAATGACATCGTCGGTAATCCATTGGGCCGAATCGTATGGGTCGAGAGACACCAGCGTCTGCAAGCTGTCAGAGCTCAATGGCTCTGAGTCGGTTGCGCTGCCATCCAGGCTGGGCTTCGTCGCAAGCCACTCACGCAACTCGACCCTAGCATCGGATGGGATGAGCGCGAGATGCGCCGGTGGAATCTCCGCCTGCTGGGCATTATTCGGCATCTTGCGCAAGCGACAACGCTCCTTCCTGCTGGCCACAGTGGCGGTGCTGTCACCAGACAAACACTCCTTCGCACCCGTGATGGTCGTCTCCCCACTCTTCTGGTTGATCGTGCTGTCCTTCTCCTGTTTGGTCATGCCGTCGTCGCGCTGGCGGTGCGAGTCGTCATGGTTGCCCCTCGGCG
Organism: Teratosphaeria gauchensis; assembly: GCA_007113925.1. Classification (NCBI taxonomy): domain Eukaryota; kingdom Fungi; phylum Ascomycota; class Dothideomycetes; order Mycosphaerellales; family Teratosphaeriaceae; genus Teratosphaeria; species Teratosphaeria gauchensis. The sequence continues at coordinate 87,416 of VCMR01000031.1, forward strand.
ACCCTGCTTCCTCAGCCTGGTCAGATGTGATGGCGGTCTTCTGGTCGGTCGTGCGTGCGTGGCGGGAGGAAGACGGCGGTGGGAGGTCGTCGCGGATGTGGCGGATGATGGTGTTGAGATCGGGAATGGGCTCACCTGTCCACTGCAACGCGTGAACTGCGGCGGAGGTGATGGTAGTGTCTTTGTCGTCGAGAAACCCCTGATGCTTGTCACTCAGCTCGAGAGGGTCTTCCAGGCCGGCGTCGGGATAAGCTTGACGTGCGGCATTGCGAAGCTGAACAGACCCGGACGCGATGCGACGAACGCGGATCACCAAGGCCTGGAAGCAACCCTTAAGAACACCGTCGGGATTGGAACCTGAGTGGCAGCCGCAGTCCTCGTGATTCGTGAGCAAGGCATCGCAGAGTGCTCTGAAGGTGCCGGCGTGGTGAAGCTGGATGACGGTGGACTGGTCATCTCCTTCTGACTGGTCGGAATACTGAAGGTCGAACGCATACGCCACTTGCGAGATGGCGGCGACGAATTTCGTGTGCACTCGGAGATCTAAAAAGGTCGGAGGGGCCATGGTGTAGGCCCAGGCGGACGGTGTATCAGTGGGCGATGGAGGAGTGAGAAGTGGTGCCAGTGAGCGAAAGTGAAAGGGTTGAATGGCGACCGCAGCCTCCAAAGGGTGTTTGTGGAAGTGCATGAAGGGGGCGCACGCGCGAGAGTGCGGAGAAATGTCGGAGGTGCCACGGGTGGTCCCGAGCGGCTCTTGCCGGGTTGGGTGGGAGGATCCCACTGACATGGAGAAGTGCTACTTCAGATGGTCGCTGTTGCCTGAAGGGATTTCTTCGACATTCGACCTTCGACCTTCACCCTTCAAGCTCTGATCATCAACTTTCTCACTACCTCTTCGCATTGGCGAGTGCCCGCTATAGCGCGGGGGGGAGGGGACCGCGCCAACGTGACATTACAACCATCGCAGCACAAAACAGCAGCTTCATCTAGCGGTGATGCTATCAAAGAAAATGTCATCAGCGCTCCGCCAGCGACAAGCGCAAAAGTTGCGACGCCAGCAGCAGGAGCAAGAACTGCGACGCCAACAACGCCAACCGGAGTTGCCACATCTTAGTGACTAGATACGCGAAGGCTAGTTCAGAGGCGAGGAGTTCCTTCGGGACCGTGCCCGGTCTGAATATGATCTCGACGTCCTCATCACCGTCGCTTCGCTCGGTAGTGGGAAGCCGTCCAGTCTCGTGACTAGATATTCAGCTGGATCATGAGCAACTCGAAGTACTACGCTCAGGAGATGAGCGAGAAGATCGCGAATGATGGTAGGCGTAGTCGTCGCTTTATATACGAGAAATTCATTCCAGGTTTTGAGGCCAGCTTCAAAGAATACGAACTCCTGCTCGACGACTTCAAGGGCTTCGAGGAGGTGCTGCTACGACAAGGTCGGGCATACTTAATGAACACGAAACAGGACGTGCTATACCTGGTTGCAGAGAAAGAGGACTTCCGTTTTCGCTCCTTGGACTTGCCACCGCAGGTGACAGGGTTGGTCTATGAGCTGCTCTTCGCGTTCCTAGCCATCACTTTCGACAAGCGCAACGTTGTGCCGACGGAAACCAAGATATACCGACGGACGCTACTATCTGTCGGCGCCGAAGCTGGCCGAGACTGGACAGGTGCCAGGCTCGAGCGAGCTGGCTCGGATCTTCAGGCACTCTGTTGAGATTGTGATTGTTGGCGAATGTCCGAACATTGTGCAGCCTGTGAGAGAGAGCCGTAAGGGCAGCAGGACTTTGATCGTGGCGCCGTGTGAGGCCGAGGAATGGATGAGCGGGTGGACGGCGTACCTGAAGTGAATGTTGGGCGTGCTTCTCAAGATGGCTGAGGCAAGGAGGTTAAGGAGCATGAGAGCCCGCGGGACCGGTACTGGTGGGAAGATTGCGAGCTCGGATATCATGATCGGAGGTGTGGAGTGCGATGGTGATCCAACAAGGTTCATGGCTCAGCTGGACAAGTGTCCGGTCAGGATTCGAGGCGGTACATCAAGGTGCAGTGTAGGACAATCTGGTGCAGGACAATGCGGTGCAGGACGATTTATTACGGGACAATCCAGTACAGGACAATGTAGTACGGGACGTTGCAGTGCAGTACAAGTGGGTGCAGTCGCGATCAGACGGAGAACGTAGCGGGTCAGACATGACGAGCGAAACCAGAGTAGATACGATTGGGAATTTGATGAGTCTGTGGTTGGAACAATGGTGCATTTGCAACGAGGAGACCCTCACGGGCGCGCGGTCGAGAAGCGACACCATGGCTCCAGATTCGCGTCCCTGAATCAAATATGATGCGACCGGTCCCCAAAACCGACCCCGATGTGGTCAGGTATCGGCGAGCAACCCGGGATCGTTAGAGACTGCGTGACGCCACGCTAGGGACAGGAGAGGCAGAACGGTTGCCGAAGGTCATATGGCTGGGGATACGCAGCGTCTGGACTCGAAAATGTACGGATCCATTTAGCGTGGAAGGCGTCCAGCCGGCTGCGCTCGCTGGCAGCAGGGATGTCATCAAGCGCCACTGACGCAGGGTGCGACGGACTGCAGTAGCAGCTTCGCCATAGTAGGCTGTTGCTAGAATGCGTGCGGGCGGTGATCGAGAGTGCAGTGCTCGCACAAAAGGGGGGGGGCTCGGCAGATGAATAGGGTCCACATCGTCTGGGATGTACCAGTATGAGTAATGGTACTCAACAGGATGGATGGGAAGGCAGTTGTGCTGCACGAGGCGGACATATATTAGCAGCTTCACCTGGTATTTCCCATTGCGACCGGGGAAGCAGTCCGAAGCGGCTGGGCTATGGTCAGAAGAGCGGGATGCGGAATTTGGACGACGTACCTAGCAGGAGCCCCAAACGGGAAGGCCATCAGAGCATATTGCGACCAAATATACCAGAGTGTTTCCTTCGTGACTGACGCACACCTGCTGGGCGAAAGGCGATTCGGGCGAATCATGATCGACGCCATCTGCAGACTAGGATCGGTCGAGAACTCGTAGCGGTAGAGGGATGATTGCTGTAGGTCTGAGCAGCGGAGGCATGTCGAAAACACGAGCAGTAAGAATGTAAGTCTCTGAGTGGGCGGGGAGGATAAGCCAAAGTTCGTGTGCCTAGGCAAGACGCGAAGAGGCCAATGAGTGTCGACGTGTGAGAACCTTCGCAGCAGGCGATGGAAGCATCATCGCATGACCTAAGCGAAATATAGGCCGCGACGGGAGACACCTTCTAGAAGGGGGTGCTGATCATGGGGCGTCGACTGTGGGAGCATCACGTCGCCCCACGGAATCTGCAGCAGCCTGTGCATGACGGACTGCTGGGGGAAGCCGGTGAGGAGGGAAAGTCGGGGCGGTATTGGTAGCAGGGGGGGCGGGAGCAGGCGCATGGTCCAGAAGGTCGGAAGGTTGACTAGTAGACTATAAGTCTTTAAATTATCTTAGTTTATATTATAAGTAGTAACGCTAAAGTAACTTATACCTCTATTAGCTAGAAAGAAGTAAGGTCTAAAGCGGAGAAAGCTATATATATAAGAGAAATAAAATAAGATATATTAATTAATAAATTATATTAGATAGAAAGTAATAAAAGAGAAATAATATATAGAAGAGTAGTCGAAGTATAGCGTTAATTATAAAGAAATATTACTAAAACTATACTATAGAATATAAATTCTATCTTTTAATAAATAGATATTGATATTGAATTCATACCCGTTCTAGCTCACTATCTATGGCCATGCGGGACTACTTGTGTTTCGGGCAAGGGGGAAAACCTGTTACGGCTCGTTGCCGTTGCCGGATGAAAAACCCTTCTCTCTTTTGTGTAGTGCGCTTGCCATCGCGCCTTTAGGTGTTCCGGGTGGTCATTAGGGCAGGTGGGAGTTGCTATGCTCCCTCCAGGGACCAGTTCACTACACCAGTTTCCCTGCTCCTCCATCTCCATCTCCTTTGCGATGCTGAATTGTCCGAGTACTTCTTGTTGGATCATCCACCTCGCCGCGGCTTTCATCCCCGCTGTGGATGCTAGTATTTTTTTGAAGTTTGTGGATCCCGCGTCCTGGATCATCTTGCCTCGGCCTTGGTTCCTGTCGGGGCATAGTAGCAGAACGTGTTTAGCATCCTGTCTGTAGTATCCGCACGTGCATGCTCCGTTCGTGTGGCCTGGGACATTTCGGTGTGTGAGGTATGAGTTGAGTCCGATGTGTCCGGTCCTTAGGAGCGTTGCCATTGTGCTCTGGGGCCTCGTGAGTCCATCATTTTTCGGTATTGGCCGGGGTCCCACTCTGTGTCCCATGCCGGTGTCACTGCCCTTCTTTCGTCTCGGGCCTGGACCTGTTCGCGTTTTCCTTCCCGTTGTGCTTGCCATTCCTCTCGCCACGATTTGTCCCCGCTAGTAACAGATGTTGCCTAAGCTCCTCCCTCCCTCGTGCTTGTATAGATCGCTTAGGCTCTCGTAGTCATGGTAGGCACTGCTTTCCTCCCCCGCTTACTCCTCTTAATAATTTGTGCTATTTCCTCGCATCTCTGCCTAATGTCTTTCTTTGCCTGGGAGTCTTTCTCTTTGATCGCGTGCGATAAAGTCGTTTTGGCCAAACAGAGGTCTAGCAGTGCAATAGTTGCTTCGTGATGTAGGACCGGGATTGGGGTCGATCGGTATCCCCCCGTGATTATTCTTAGGGCCTGGGATTGGATCTTTTGGAGGGGTTTGTGTATGTTCGGTTTATGCCCTTCGCACCCCTGTGGCGTGTACCATACGGGGGCCCCGTATGTGAGCACCGGCCGGACTACCGCGGTGTACAGGTGTCGTGCCTTTGACAGGGTTGCGCCCCATGTCGATCGGCACAGGTGTGCTAGCGACGCCATCTGTGTTTGTCCTTTCTCGGCAGTTTTTCGCACATGTGGTCCCCAGGTGAGCTTTGTGTCGACTTGGACTCCTAGGAGTCTTAGCGAGGGTACTGGGCCCTCGGTGAATCCTGTAATGTTTACTGTTGCCTGAAGGTTATGCTTCTTTCTTGCCTTTGTGAAGTGTATGAGCTAGTATTTCTCCGGAGCAAACTTGGCGCCGTGCCTTTTCGCCCAGTCTTGGCATTTCTTGTGAGCCTTTTCTAGTTCTCTACAGTTTCGTTCGGTGCTCTTACTGAATGTGAGAATGTTGGTGTCGTCTACGAATCCCACCGCTGATGTGGGTCCGTCCCGTATCGTCGGGAGTAGTCCCGACGCAAAGAATAGGAATAGCATCGGGGAGAGGGTGGATCCTTGTGGTATCCCTGTGGCCGTGGCGCGTTGTTCGTCTTTGTATTCGCCGAGGATCAGCGTAGTGCTCCTGTCAGTGAGGAATGAGCGGACGAATCCCGTGATCCATCCTGGGTACCCTTTGTCCCGGATGTTGTGTATCAACCTTTCGTGTGAGACTTTGTCGAATGCTCCCGAAATGTCTAGGCACAGCATTGATGCGACCATGTCTTTGTCGTGTTTCCATATCGTTTGGACCTGTTCCGTAATGTATTCCAGTGCCGTGATAGTCGACCTCTTCGGCCGCGCGCCCATCTGATTCGGCGGTAGAAGCTGGAGTCTCTCGGCGTCCTCGGACATTTTCTTAGCAATCACTGCCTCTAGCACCTTGGCGAGTGTGTTCAGCAGCGCTATCGGTCGGTAGGCCTTTGGTTGAGTGTAGTCGGGCTTCTGCGGTTTCTTGAGCACTACCGTGTTGGATTCCTTGAACGCTCGTGGGTGATATGAGGCTTGGATGCACCTAGTGAAGAAGTGTGCTAGTATTGGCGTGAGGTACTGTCTACAGGATCGGAGCAGTCGATTGGGTGTCCCATCGGGTCCCGGGGCTTTGTCTGGTGGGAGTGTTTGGAGGATCTTGTCGAGCTCCTCCTCTGTAACCCTTTGGGCGATTGCTATCTCTGTAGGGTAGCAGTATCCTTCGATGTCTTCGAGGTCTGCCTCGACCAGGGGTGGGAAGAAGTGCGCCGCTAGGGCTTCCGCCTTCCCCGGCCCTTCTGTCTGCAGTTCTCCCCTCTGGTCGCTCACTGGTGGGAATTGGGGGAGATGGGTAGGCTGGCCTGCTCTCTTCCTCGCCCATCTAGCCAGTTTCCAGATTGCCCTCGGGTCCTGGGTGGTCCGGGCCACCGTTTTCCTCCAGTATATCATCGTGTCCCTCCGGACTTGTCTCTTCTTCTGTTGGGTGACGGCCATATACGCCTCGTAGTCCTCCTGTCGGTGCGACGTGGTCCATTCTCTCCTCGCCTTCCGGGCCCGCCTTGTGAGTTCCGCGCATGCTTCGGTCCACTGAGGTTTTGCGAACAGGGAAGGCCGTGCGACTGATATGTCCTCCCTGATGCACTTCCGGAATGCCTCCTGGATATCTCTTGCTCCTTGGTCTAGTTGTTCTCTCGTATCGAACGGTGTTTGGAGCATGTGTGCCAGGTCTTGCTAGAGCCTCTGCCCGATTTTTGGCCAGTCGGCTCTTTTCCATTGCGGCCTTTCTGCCGCCTCCCGGGTGAGTCGTGGTTCGTGTCTCAAGGTCGTGCGTATGGGGTAATGATCCGAGCTGGTGCTCAGGTCGTCCGCCACCTGGCACTCCACTACCCGGTTCTTGACCCATTCCGTTCCGAATGTAAGGTCCAAAGTCTGACAGCTTCGTTGGGTTTCCCACGTTACTGTCCCTAGCGGGGTGAGCTGGCTTAGCATGTAGTTCTCCGTTATCTCGATGAGTGCGTCGGCCATCCTGTGTTGGTCCTGCGTGTGGTTTCCTCCCTAGCGCGGGTGGTGTAGGTTGAAGTCTCCCAGCAGGATGTGCTCCTTGTCCGGGTGAATCATGGTTGGTATCCTGTTGAGAGCGCCCGGGGCTGTGCTAGTCGTCGGTGCTGCTGGGTTGTAGCAGTTGTGTATGGCGATCTGTTGTGTTCCAATCGTGAATTCTAGTGTCATCGCATCCGGTGTCGAGTGTGTGATTGACCACGCTTCTGGTGGGATGGTTTTCGTGACGTAGGTGCAGACCCTCGGGTGTCCTTCCTGTGGGAGTATCTCGGTGTACCCTGGGTGTTTAGCAGTCGTCCGGGCCTGGGGGTCAATCCATGGCTCCTGCAGTGTGAGTATGTGGTGTTTGTCAGGGTCCAGTCCGTTGAGGAACGGTAGCTGGGCCTTCTCGCGGCTGTGGTTGACGTTGTACTGTATGATGGTGAGCGTTTCGGTGTGACTATTCATTGGCGTCAGTGTTGTTCGTCATTGGGGCGTCCGCTGCCGTAGATTGCTGGGAGGGTGTGTTTGGTGTCCTGGCCGTGGGGGTTGTGAGTTGTTGTTGACCCGGGCTCGGTTGTAAGCTTGAGAATAACCTTGGTCGCCCTGGGCTTTGCCTTTCAATGAGGGAGGCCTTGCGCTTGTTCGCCACCTGTATCCATGGCCGATTTTGTCCTTCTGTGTTCTGGTCGTCCGGTTTCTGCCTGAGTCTTCCCGTGAAATCTGCTTTGAAGGCCGTAGCCCTGGCTTTCGCTGCCTGTTTAATTTTGCACATTGTCGACCATGCTGCGTGATTCCCGCCGCAGTTTGCGCGCTTCTTCGCGGTAGCTTTGCAGTCCCGGGTGGCGTGTTCGCCTGCACAGCTCCCGCACCTGGCCTTGGCCTTGCAGTGTTTCGTGGTGTGTCCGAACGCAGAGCACCCGAAGCATTGTGTGGCTGTGTGTCGGGGGCTGTGGTGTTCCGCCAGGAGGATGGTGTGGTTGTGGACGAACCCCTTGCTCACGATCCTTTGGGCTGTCTCCCGGTCCTGGACTGTAATGATTACCGATGAATAGTATAATAGATTAATATTAATACTATAAAGCTACTTATAGAAGCTATAGTAAAAGCTATTATAGCTATACTTATCAAGACTACTATTAGGCTTACTTAGTCTATATTTATTAATAAGCTTATAACTATTCTATATATAAGACTTAAGAATAATAAGGACTCTACTCTACTGTCTTTAAGTAGTAGCTTTACTAACGCTTCTATACTATAAGGTTTAGGTAGAAGGAATAGTCTATAAAATCTATAAGTAGTTTACTATCTTTATAAGTATATTTATATAGAATTACCTACTTATATTAGTTATCTATAGCTATAATGTTTTAAGTAGTTATATAAATACTATAAAAGAATAGATAGTACGTTAAAATAACTAAGTAAATAACTACTAAGATAATTAGATAATAATAGCTAGACTTTTATAAATATACCTCTCTTTTCTATAATTAGTAAGGCGTAGTATAGAGCTACTAGCGTCTAAACGTCGCTCGTTACTCTATATATAATATATATATATAAGAAGGGTAATTCTATATAAAAATATCTTATAGTATAATAGAGTTATAAGGGAGCTACTTAGTTTAATACTAGTAAGTATCTACGAGAGTGAATATAGTAGCGAGGGGATAGTAATCTAGTAGTATAATACGTATATTATAATAGTAATCGATAAAGAACCTCTAGAGCGCGCCTCGCTCGCGGCTCAACTTTATTCCCTAGCTAGCCTACTAAGTTAGCTAACTAGCTCCGCTTTTCCGGCCTTATAAGACTTAACTCGTATATTATTAGAGTCTCTTAGTAGTCTCCTATAGGGATACGGGCAAGTTAGTATCCGTATATAGTATAGTCTAATTATTCTTATAACGTACCGTACTTCTTAACTAGACGATATTCGATTATAGCGACCTTTACCGGGTATCCTACCTCTTTTTCTTACGTAACTATAAGAGTAGGTTAAGCGAAAATCGACGGATACGAGTCTATAAATATAGTTTATAGTAGCTCCGATCCTAACTATTTAGGTAAAATACTAGTCGTATAGGACTAAGGTATAGGAATCTTAGAGTTACGTAATATAAATCCTTTACTAAGTAGAGCGATATATACTAGATAAGCGAAATAAGCGCTACTAGCGCTACTAGCGCCGCTAAGCGTCGAGACCTATATACCGGTATAGGTATAACGTATACTAGCGCTAGCGCTAGTAAGACTATAGTACTAGGTAATAAGACTAACGGCGAGCTCCGATCCTACTAAGTAGGCGGGCTAGAGAGGACGTACGGGTAAAGAGAGTAAAGGAGCTTAAGAACTCTTATAATCTTAAGTAATAGATATCCTTATTTACGATTCTAATAAGACCTAGCTAGTACTACTATCTTAGTATCTATACTAAGGGCTAGAGACTCGAGGATTCTTCTTCTCTTTAAACTATAGAGGTCTTTCTTCTCTCTCTATTAGTTCGATTAGTACTATATATCCCTATTATATCCTATATTTACCTAGCCTACGGCTATTCTATTATTCTTATAGTTAAAGTAAAAGCGAGTTAAGTAGGAGCTAGAGATTAAGAAGAAAGCGGATATTAAGTAAGAGCCGATTAATCTTATTAGTAAGAGCGAGGATAATAACGAGGAGCTACTAAGTCTTAAGGATATCTTTAGTAAGCTTCTAATACTAGTACGGTAGTAGTAGGTAGAGCTATAATAACTACTATTACTAATAAGTTACTATAGCTACTAGAGGGTAGCGTCTTTAGGCTTTATTTACTTTATTTAAGAAGATAGATCTAATCTAATTAAAGAAGCTACTATATACGCTAGCGCTACTACTACGCTATTAAGGCTAATACTAATACGGCGAGTAGATACCTCTACGCTAGAGCTAGTTACTATAGTATCTTAACTACTAGCTATAAATACTCTAGAGCTAGCTACTATAACTATAACTACTCTAGAGTAATAATAAGCTACTCTAAGATAGCTTAAGGCTTCTATTAATCTAAACTTAATTATAAATAAGCTAAAATACTACGAGAGGCTTAGTTATAAGGATATTAATAATAGTAAAAAGTAGTAAAGTTAATAATTATATATTTAGTAATTAGATAGATAGGTAGATAGATATTTATATAGATAGTAAGGTATATAGAGGTTAATAATAATACTCTAATAGACCTTTAGATACGTCTTAAACCTTTAGATAACTTCTAAAAGCGCTAATATTATTATATATAGCGTTATTAAGTTAATAATAACTTATAAAGTTAAGAAAGTAATATTCGCGAATAGCGTTAGTAATAGTCTATATAGCGTACTATTATACTACCTAGTATACTATTCCTTAAAGCGCTAGAAGTCTATCTCGTCTCTTCTCCTCTATCCTATATCTCTAACTCCTTATACGGTAGCGTATCTTTCTAGAGTAGCGTCGGTAGTAGTTATAGGGCCGCCTAGTAGTAGCTACCGCTAACGCCTATAGCGTAGCCCGATAGTAGCCTATAGATAGCGTCGATAATACCGTCTTCGATAAATATAGTAGTTAGTATACTAGTCGTAGCCTTTTAGCCTATAGCCTACGCTCGTAGATATACGTTTCTAGGCTTCCTCTTACGACCGTCCGCCCTCTCGCTACGACCGAGTCTCTAAGAATTAGTAGGACTAAGTACTACCTTCTTACTACGACCTTAGCTAGGACTTTCGGTATATAATATCGCCGAGGGGCTATAGTCCTATAGTTTAGTATAGTCTAGTATAGTTTAATAGAATCTATAATAGATAGTACTAAGATAATATTTACGAGGCTATATAAGCTAATTAGTATCTAGGTATAAACGGCTACTATAGTTAAGAGGCTAGCGGCTTAGCGGATACGCTAGGTCGTCCTTAGCCTAGTATATTTTTACTTAGTCTCTTATAGTATAATATAGGCTAAAAGTAGACCGGGAAGGCTTAGAGGGTACTAGATAGGCTTATAATAGTCGTTACGCGCGTAGTATTTAATAGTTATAGCTCTATAGGATCGTAGTAGTCGCGGCTAGAGACGCGGCTACTATAAACGCTTATAATATAAGAGGAATAGTTTATATAGAAGGTAGACGTTATTAAAATCCGGATTAGGTACTATAGCTCCTAGAGCGTATAGTAGACGTCCTATAAAGCTTACCGTAGTAATAGCTCGAAGTCGGTAAGATAGTCGTTTAAGAAGCCGGGTCTAGTATTTATATACTTAGTACTAGCCTAGTCGTCGTCTAATTAGATAGCTACGCTTTATTTTACTCCTACTTAACTACTAGTAGACGGAGAACTTATAGCGATATACTCGTATCTATTTCGATCTATAGCCGGAAATCCGCGAGAGCGGTTAATAAAGAGTTATAGAGCGAGTCGATACGTAGCGGAGCTTAGAATATAGTTCTAGCCGGATTCCTCTAAAGCGGAGTTAAAGCTACTACGTATACCTTAATAGCGCTATTTAGCGAGTACTAGAGTAGTCCTTACCTTTCTAGCTTAGTAGTCTATATAGGCGTCGTAGTAGTATTATATTTATTAATATCTTCGGAGCTTATAATAGAAATACTACGAGGCCTTTACGATAGGAGTATAGTATAGTTATATACGATATAAGGTATTATACTATAAACTTAACTTATATCTAGAGTCTATCGAATCTATAGATACTAAGAAGGTTATAACCTCTATTAAGTAAGTATTATATCTATATCTTATAGAGCTTATATATTAGGAGAAGCTACTAAGCTTTTACTACTCTACTAACTTAGTATAAAAGGCTTAGTAATCTAATCTACTTATATTAGCTTAGCTATATATACTTCTATTAATAGTAATAATATTACTATATATTTAAGTATAGGATATAAGATTAATATATAAACCTCTAGTAAGCGTAAGTAATATAATAGATAATAGATATATTATTACTATACTTACTTTAAATATAATTATTAAATCCTTAGCTTAGAGCTCCTAAATATTATAATCTTCTAATAAGATAGCTAGAAGGTAGCCTTATAGTATAATTACTATATCGACTAGAAATTACTAAAGTAAAAATAATATATTAGGTAGCTACTTCTAGTAGGCTACTAACTAATAGAGCCCTCTCTCCCCCGAGGACGTACGATACTAGGTAGAGGAGGTAGAAATAATATAGAGGGAGGAGAGCTACTAACTAGTCCTCTCTATAGCGGAGTCTACTCCTAAAGCTACCTCGGAGCCTTAGGGCTCTATAAACGTACTAAAAGATATATACTAAGCCGACGACCTCCTAGAACTAATCCGAACTATAATTAATACCCTTAGGCGTATATTAAGTATAGGTCCGAGCGTATACCTTACTTAGAATAATTATCTTCTACTTACTACTTTATAAAGTAGAGTAAATCTCCTCTCTTATTCCGTCGCGAAATCCTAATGTCCGAGTTCGCTGAGGTCCTCGTCCATCTCGTTATACTCACCTACCTTACTAACTCGGTACGCTCGTATGTCCCCCCGAGATGCTCGCTGTATCTCGACAAACTCGTA